>JAULBX010026530.1:0-46152 GCA_032358255.1 Heterotrichella gracilis
ACGCTGATGTGCGTGCCGGATGCAGCGTCCTTGGGCGTAAAAATCTTCCAAAATTTGCGAGAATCCACTTTGGCAAGAGCCACTAGTTGGCTTCCTGCCAGCCTGTTTCCCCACCTTTTTTTTGCTCGCAAAAGCTTTTTATATTCTTTATAGGCAAACGATTTGAAGTCAGAGTCAGCAGAGGTAGATGACAGGATTGCCACCAGCCTCTTCTTTTCTTCCTTACATTGTTTGTCATACCACTGCTTAGTTTGGCGTTGGGATTTGGGCTGGATTGTCTTATATGTGTGGTCAACCGCATGCAAGATTGCTTTCCGCAGCAGGTCAACTGCTACATCAGCTGTACTTGCCGCAGCCGACGCAGTCTCTAGCATGGTTAATACTATAGGATGGTGCAATATTAAAAAATCATTTCCTGGCAAAGTTTTCGGGTCCTTCTTCCTGCTTTCCGAAATAAAGTATATTTCTTGCTATCAAAGGAATAGAAAAACTCATAAAAATGAATTATACCCTCCCTGCATTGTCCTATATATTTTTCTCCTGTTTCCATGTCCGTATACGTACGTAAGTAATTATCTGCATTCCAGGTTGTTGTAACAATATCCTAACAACAACGGCCTTGAAAGTGGTGGTCGGCACCCTGTGCGTTCAGCATATAGCAGCAGTTCAGCATGGGACCCAGGGGAGGATCATAATATAATCAGCAGGGAATGTAAATGCCAGCCATTAAGGCATAAATCAGTAAATGGCTTTAATCGGTACATTCCTCCCCCCTTTAAGAGCAGTATAAGTCCCACTGCTGATCAGCAATCAGGAGCACAGGGATTTTACCCATCAACATCACATCATGACAGGATTCATCAGCATCACATCATCTGACAGCATTGCTTGCTTGTCTGGAATTGTGCCATGACCAGAAGTCACGCACAGCATCACTGGCATTAGCAAGAGTAGCCAGCGGTTCCCAGGAGTTATGTTCATGGCCATAACCAGCCCATTTAATCAGAAACTGCTTGTAAAGGCGCCCAGAACTGTAAGGGCGTTCCCTGTAATCAAGCACGCGCTCAACCTCATAATATTCATCACCATCAGCTCTGAGTTCAGGTTGAGGCGGTTGCACAGTACCATCAGAACGATATGGTTTCAGCAGGCTGACATGAAAGACAGGAAGGATTTTCAGGACAGGAGGCAATTGCAGCTCATAAGCTACGTTACCGATTTTGCGCGTGACAGGAAATGGTCCAATCCAGCGAGGCAGCAGCTTGTGTACCCCAGGACCTTTGCGCGTCTTGAGCTTGATATTTTTGGTGTGCAGCAACACCATATCACCTGCAGCATAATGCACATCTCTGCGGTGTTTGTCAGTCCAAAATTTCATGCGCTGCTGTGCATCCAGCAGAGCTTGACGACCAGCGTTCAGAATTTCTTGCTGTTGCAGCACAAAGGAAATAGAGGCAGGGACTTTAGCAGACTCTGGCAGAACTAAATCTAGCGGAGTTTTCGGATGGAAGCCATAATTCAGATAGAACGGTGTGGAGCGGATGGACTCATGCCCGGTATTATTCATTGCAAATTCAACATGAGGCAAATGAGCATCCCAATCATCCTGAGCTTGTAGCCAGATTACCATAATTACCATGCCCGGGTATGCATCACGGGTACGTATCCTAGAGCTATTTCTCCAACTTCTGTCAATATTCTGTCCTTTGCATCATTTCTCTACTTTCACTCCCAAGCCCTATTTCTGCTATTTCTCCCATTTATTTTATTTTATCCATTTCTCCTATTTCTGCCATTTCTGCTATTTCCCCTAATATGGCATGTTTTTCCATTGTTTTCTTTTGTTTGTTGTGTTTGCTCTTGAGCAGTAGAACACGCAAGGAACGCCGTTTTACAACTGCACGGCGGAGTTTAGGGAAACAGGCATTACTAGGCTATTAATGTCGGCATATCAATCAGTAAGCCGTCAGCACGCTGTGAAGCACGCATAAACAGCACAGCTACATCAGTGGATTACTATGAAGAGAGCTGGAGCTGAAGATCCGGCTCCCGGGAACGGAGTGACTCAGGCAGGGAACTACAGGCAGGGCGGCTACGGCTCATCGCCCTGGCCCACCAAAAGTCGATCAGAGCACGTGCATCCCAGACACATGGTCTCACACTCCTCGCGGGGGTGATGGTTGATGCGAGCGAGGTAGCAAGCCAGCCTTGTGGCGTACCTGTCCTGACACCCAGCTCGGAGCGCTAGAGGTCGAGGAGCTAATGGAGCTAATGAGCTAACAACGATGCTGGCATACTTGAGGTCAAACTAGTCAAACACAGTCAATGCGAGTAGGAAAACTATGCAAAATGTTAGCATACCCCACATGTTGCAAAAGCAATTAGACATTGTCTACATTGTCACTTCGAAATATTTTTGGCAATACTTTTCTACTGATCCATAACTGGTATAACTGGTAAGACATTCGTAACACTCGTTTTATCTTATCCAAACTCAGGAAACGTCGTCAACCTTAGATTTGAAGTCGTTACAAGTCGTCCACTACGAAATCGTGTTTGATCAGTCCAAAATGTTTTTCAAGAATATTTGTAAGTGACAATTACAATTACAATCACGTTGGTTTGCATACCATCACAGCCCATAAGGCAACAAGGTCAAGGTTTACAACGGCTCCCCCTTGCTGTTGCACCTCCACCAAAAGTCCCAACAAAAATATTTGGTAGATGTAGGAGGAACCCGTTGTGGTTTGGGTTTAGCATGAGGGTTCAACCACCAAGACACAATATCGGACCTCTCGATGTCTTGCAGCGTGTGGCCGCCTGGGTAGGCCTTGTACTTGACAACGGCCATAGGATAGATTAGCTTTAGGTACTCTGCATCCGCCTTCACGTAGGCGGCAGGAAAATTGTTGTCGTCCTTGCCACTGCTCAGCCACAATCCTTGAGGAGGAGCGGTGTTGCCCAAGTTGTTGGAGTGGTAGTCGCTGTGGCTGAGGGCCGCAGCCGTAAAGAAACGGTCATTTGTTCCAAAATAGAACGCGGTGAAGCCTCCCGCTGAGTGGCCAAGAACCAGCACTCGTCCGTCTAGGTTCACACCTGGGAAAGTCGCTCAAGTCAGTACGTTTACGTGCCTTGCATGCTGTCAAGCGCGATTCAATTGTTTCAAACCGACTTCTACATATTGCCAAAGTTGCTGTACACCGGTACAAGAAACAACTGACAACACAAAAATGACTGACAACACTTGATGCAATATATGAACGTGGTATATGCATAGGAATTCCGGAAAATTGACAAAGGCAAATATAGAGATCACAGAGAACCCTGTGAACTCAACTATCTCAACTCAAACGAATTCATTTTAGCAACGTTGTCTGTAACGCTGTGGTGACTGCTGCTATGGTAGCGCTACAAGGTGGCTAGCCTAGGCCTACAGCATGAGATACATCAACAGCAGGCTGCCAGGGTATACCCCTTGTAACAAGCAACGTAGCTTTGCAGTCTGCGCGATGATACGTCAGGCAGTACTTTCATAGCAAAAGTGCGGTTCAAATAACCCATTTAAGCACACTAAAAGTTTTTTGTATTGTGAAAAGTTATTCTGCAAAGGTCACTATGGAGACCATCACCTGGCATCGCCAACACCTCCTTTACACAGTCCCGCGTGTGCATCAACTCCGTTGACGCGTAGCCCGAATAAGTGCCGTCCGTTTGACCGTCTATCGGCCAGCGGTTGCGGGGCATAGGAACCTTTTGCGTGACCGGTCCAAAGGATGTCAACCATCCAAACGGCTGCCCCGGGGTCCCGGCGGAAGCAGAGGATGGTGACACAATCGCGAAGCCATGCTTCTTAGCCAAACCCGCGAAACCCAAATTATCGCTGCCATCGCCCCCTTGGCCATGGAGGGTTACCAACAGTGGTATGCGTGCGTCCTTTTTGCGAATAGGCAGGTAAAAGAAACCTGTCCGGACCTCACCTATCGCCGTGGCAACTGGGTGCCTGGTCTTGAGCTTGCCATAGATCTCGGGATATATTGAGGGGGTGTGCTGTGGAGGAGGGGTTTTTGTGGGTTTCTTGGCCGAGGTTATGCTGCTTGCCCCAACCAACGACAAGTTGAGAAACTTGCATATACATATGTTCAAGAGGATCACCGCCACCTGCTGCAGCCGTGCCACTTTTGCGGCCCTTGCCATGGTATCAAACGAGCCCACATTTACACAATACACACACAGCACCGCACCAATGCCCCTATTGTCTATTGAGCGCACCGTGGAGTTCTGTATGGCCACAATCGTTTCGACCAAAACAATGTTTTTGAGAAAAATTCCCAAAAGCCCCCCAGATTTCAATATATTATAAACCACCTCCAGCGACCTTTTCTCTAGGTGATGCACACACAGCGATGCTCCTCAGTTCAGGGAAGTATAGGCAGTGTTGCAGCTAGAGTAGAGTGATGCCCTCGTTTGGATCAGGGTGGCTTAAAAGTGGTGACGACCAAGACGGAAAGTTTGGCCGGTTCGAGTCGCCGGGCTCACAAGACTTGCCTGGCTTGTAATTAAACTTCATGTCTCTCGAGAGTCGCCAGGCTCACAAGATTCAGAGGGGTGACTTTATTGCGCCTCCAACAGTCTTGTGAGCCCAGGATGGCTCCCTGGATGTGACTATTAAATAACTACAGCAATAGCCTAGAATAAAATGAAGAAATGCCATGGAAAGAAATATAGAAACAACCGAGAAATGCATACAGAAATGCCGTAGACTGATTGTGCAGCATTAGCTCATCAGGACATGGTAGTGCTTGAACTGCGAAGATTGCGCAGGGTCCAAACAAATGGGATGAGTGCAAGGATCAAGTGCTTGGCGCCCCATGTACCGCATGTACATTCCAGCACTTTTGAGAATTACATGCTGCCTGGCAGCCATATTCAGCAGAGAACATGGGCGCATATGCACGGCTAAATATGGCAGCGAGGGATGCATGCAATTCTCCAAAGTTTTGCGAATTCGCTTAAGCATGCAAGTTACTAGTTGTGTAAAGCAACGCTATAATCTCAACTTCAACTACTTAGTATGAGAATATACAGCAGTAAATCATTCAAGGTATTCAAGGCTATTAGCAATCAACCTTGTAAGTGGCATTGACCATCTCGAGCAATTATATACTGGCACTGGTTAGCAATGGTGATGTCGTCTTGTGGGACTTATTGCGATCAGGATTAAATGCAGCTATACAAGGGTTGGTTGGCTTAGTCGGTTGTTTCAATTTCATGGGCCCCAGATTACCCGTTTAAGCTAATCGAGGCTGTTGAGGCTCCTTGGTATTGATAGTTATTTACAGCATACACTTGTATATCATGTTATGGCTAGGAAGGGTTCTTTTTTTGCCATGCCAATGGGCCCCATTTAAAATATGCATTTGATACCAGTTAGTTGCTTAGTTACATGCACTCTGTACCTTTCCGTACAAGAGTGAATCTATCGCGTTACATCAATTGATTGCTTGCCTGCTTGACAGTTTATTTCTTTTTCGCGATTGTGCGACGCTGCGGCTGTTGTTTTTGTAGATTTGAAAATGCTTGCACGGCAGTCGAAAATAGGTGTGACCAATCCAACCCCGCGATGACCATGAAACAACCATTGTATGCACCGTCGTCAACCACAGTATACTGTCGGAAACCCAACGAGCCCAATAAACGACAAATGGCCCAGTATAGCAGTAGGTGTATACAGGGTAGCTGGGAATGAGGCAGTATTTAAATCAAAAGTACCCAGTATTTATCCAGTATGCCAGTATGCTTCCATACGGTTACTCAATATATTTGTTGGCGTGCCATACTGGCATGGGGAGCTAGTATGGTGATATGGCAATATGGTTCCTTGCACCTCCCCCCTTTTGATCTTCATGTTTGAAGTCAGTAGGGTAGTAGGGCTGTATGGTAGGGGTAGGGGGGGGGGGAGTGGGGGGGAAGGCATCATGCCAGCCCCACATGGGGGGGGGTGTCCTAGGCACCATACAGCCATACAGCCATACAGTGCCTGTAAGACACCCATGTCAAGTGCATGTTAGGGTCTCGATTTAGGTTTTTAGGGTTTAGGCTTTAGAGTTAGGGTTTAGGGTTTTAGGGTTTAGGGTTTTAGGGTTTAGGGTTCAAGTTTTTTAGGCTAATATGGCGGTATGGCGGTATGGTGCCTTAGGTACCCCCCACATATTCATAAGGCTGTATGGTGATGTGGCGGTATGGTGCCTTACCCCCCCCCCCCTATTCTCTTGGGCTGGTATGGTGGTATGGCAGTATGGTACTCATACACTCCCCCCTTCATCATTCAATGAGAGGACAAGAATATATCTTTGATAAAAGGCTTATTATATATATATTTTAATGCTGTATATACGGCTACCATACAGGCAAGGTGTATACACATACTGTCGTAGTGGGCCAACCCTCCAATAAAAGCAATTGATCTACCTAACCCGTACCCAACCCGCACCCCAAAACACAATTTAATATCTACCCTGCACCTAACCCGCAGGGGTAGTGCCATTTCAATACCACCCTGCACCCCCTTACCCTGCTTACCCCCCACTTACCCCCCATGCCTTAGCCCTGCTGCCCCGGGTGGGAAGCAGCTACTGACTACAAGTCTGACATTGTATCGTCTGCTAATGGATACCAAAGAGTGAAAATGGGGCTTGGCATCAAGCTCAAGCTCATTTAGCTCATTTCAGGGTTAGGGTTTTTGTAAGGTTTTCTTAGAACAGGTTTGGTGCCCAGCCTACTGGTTTATTTGTTGCTGGAAAGTCACTGGAATGGTGCAAATACCTCGATTTGTATTCAACGACCGTCTTGGCCAATTTTGACGACGACCAATAGTACAGCAGCAGCTTGGGGCCCATGCAATCGACGACCGCGAACCAAATCGAGGTGGCATCAAATTGTGACGTGCAGGTAACGCCCTAAAAGCAGGCATTTCTTAAGTATCATACAAAGTTGCGTCTGTTTGGACTGTTCTAAATTCTGCATCCAGATTTTGAGCTAACGTAGCTAACGCGCACGCCGAAATGTAATTAATTATCTACTTCGCGACCACTGCACATACTGCACAGGCTGTAAATAATACATTAATTGTGAATGCGCACTAACGCGCAGGCAAAAAAATAATTCATAAAGCGCGTTGGGTTTCCGACAGTACGGTACCTTCTAGCTACAGCTAAGTCAGCGTGCATTGTTGATTTCAACAACAGTTAGGTGCTTTGTACGAGCTCTTAAACTGCCCGATATGCTCTACACGACCAATTACCAGTGCGTGAAGTGGTGTGCATGATTACAAGGTTGCAAGATTTGATGGAAACTAAAAATAAATTCTGCATGATATAAAATTAAATTAAAAGTTGCTGGATAAGGGTGTGAGATGCAATAATTAAAAATATTATTTGGGGGTGGGGATAGGTTTATTAAGCTTTTGAGTGATGCGTGATGGGATCACCCGCCCACGCTACAGCCAAGTTGGAGGTATGTCTCTTGCGTATGTGACCCCAGGTACTTTTGTTCTGGTAGTCTTGGCATTGTTTATACCATTGTTGATCTTGTGCTTGAGATCATGCATCTGACCAGCATGACCAGACCTGATATGTCCTAGGCTGAGGTCAGCCCTTGCGGTGTTAGATTTCCATATTCCCTTTGCCCCCTGGTCCCTACCAAACATCGTAACTTCCTGCACATGTGCCTGAAGGCACCACTTTGTAGATCATATTTGGAATCATATTTGGAATCTGCATTTGACCTCTTGTTGTTTAGACATTGTTTTGATTTGTTTTGCCCGCCAACTTTGGGGCGATTTCAATTGGTTTTGCTACTTTTGCTTCTGAAAGATTTAGTGATGAATTTTCTGGCCATCTTCCGCGTCCTAGGTACATACTTTCAACCATGGTATATGTCATTTATAATGTGCTGAATTTAAATATGTTTCCAGATTTTTAAATTGACCACTGGAAGGCGCCCTAATCGCATTGTACTTGGCCCCTTCCAAATGGCGCAGAGTGCCAACGCTATGGTTGTATGGCGCACTCCGACAACCCTCCCAAACCTGTCATTGGCGTTCATAATCAAAAGCAGTACATATAAAAAACATGCACGCAAAAGATTTTCAAGTGGTGCAGTATTCCAAATACGACGAGATAGGGCTTCACTAGCAATATGGGCCGAGTGGCATCAAGATATTTCCTGCAATATTAAAAGCTTAGCGATTTATCATAAGTGGTCATACTCTTTCAATGATTATTGATCGCTTGTAATCCCACGTATCAATTTTATCTAATTATTATCCCGCTGAGAAGGACTTACAAACTGGGTATCGTGATAATTTATGTATGGTGCAAGCAGACCTTGACAGCTTGTAGCTTATTTATCTGATTTATCGAATTTAACGTTTATCTAATCTATTTATTTTTTCTAATTTAACATTTACCTTATTTGTCTCGTTGTCTTATATGTCTTAGTTGCCCTAGTTGCCCACACCATTTGCGTTATGATGCTGCGTCTGTTTGTGCTTGTCTACTTTGTCTAGCTTGGCAAATTCATGCTAATGCAGCCATCCATTGCAACTACATGCCCAATTTTTTCCGTTGCATCAAAAGCCGCGTTTAGGCAGCTCCCGTGGACTATTGATGCCAGGGCCACTGCTAATAAGTCACATGGGTGTAGGTGTGCATTGGTGGCTTTACCCTCAAGCTCTTCAAGCCAGCAGGAAGAATTGGCAACTGCTTCATGCAACTGGGCTGCGCGCTGCATGTGGCGCAACAAACGGAGTCAATTCTTGGGGTGGGGAAACCTTTCACCTTTACATTGAAGTTGAACGTGTCAACTTGGGACTTCCGAAGGCGCAACAACGATGCTACAGCTGGGGAAGGGCCCAGCCCATGCTCCAGCATTGTGATTGAACAGAAATTTTTCAACGGGGATGAGTGTGGTTTCTGTGATAGAACAAAACTGACGCCATTACGCCGCCGCAGCATCTTCATGATGCATGTGGCCCCACATTTGCCTAACCAACTTCAACCAAATTTACAGAGGTCCTCCACGCTAGTGGTGCATGTGCGGAGCGGTGACGTATTTGACAGGGATCGTCCATCTCGAGATGACTACATACAGCCACCCTTGGCGTACTATCAACATGCTATTTTGTCCTTCAATTATACGGAGGTATTGGTATTGGCTGCAGACGAAAGAAACCCTGTTTTGGATGCATTGATTGCTTGGCGGCCTGAACTAGTTCGCTGGGAAAAGAGGGGACCTCAAGACGACGAAGCGATCCTATTGGGTTGTGCCCATGTTGCAATTGCGCACAGCACTTTCAGCGCCATTTTACCTCTGATGAGCCCTCGCCTTGAAATTGTGCATCTGCCGGGGTGTGGGTATAGGCAACTTCTAGATATTGTCGGCATTGATGGGGACATGGACATGCAAGTTTTTGGTGTCAACATGACGGAACAAGGTTGCACAAAGACCCTCTTAGGGTATTGCTACGAGCTCCCTGAATATCCAGATCACATTGACCACAACTACAACAGTCACTTGTTAGAGTACCCTTTTGACAAGGTGTTGCAGCGTAGGATTATGGGGTGTGGGCCATGGCCAATGAATTAGCGCCGCGCATATATGCCAGTACATGCGTCTGTAGTGTACTACAAGAGGTGTAGTTAGTATAGTACACACAAAGCTTAGCCCGATTACTATGATGTCAGTTTCAATTGTGCTATGTGCGTTCTCTCTCTTTCTTTTGAAAAGAAAGAAGCTTTTTCCTTTCGTTTGTTTGTGCACAAGTGGTGAAGTTGAATTGAATGGCATTGCATGCCCAATCAAGCACTCCAACCTTTCACGTCAGCATTGATGAGTCTTTTGATAAGGCTAATCAAGGTGATTATCATTTAAATTGCACATTATCATTTAAATTGCACATTAGACGGCTTTCTTACCTTAGGCTATAACTCCAGCCCAACCTTGATTCAATAATGAGATTTAGCGCATTTATTGTGTCAGACGGCCAGTACTTCAAGGTTTCATCGATACTTTGCCTATTTGTCTTGCAAGGAAAACTTTTCAAGAGTACAAAAATACTAGATTATCGTAACAATTTGTGGTGCAATACACTGTGTAATCATAAGTGATCATCTGACACTTCCTAATTCACGATTGCAAGATTTTAAGGCGTTTGAAGACGTCTTGACTTGACTGTCATCAAGTAGAAACGTATATGTGCTTGGCCTTTGCCAAAGGCTAATATGATTTCGAAAATTGTCCAGTTAATGAGGTCCAAATGGATGCTTCCTAATAGGCTGAGTGCTTCAAGCAATGATGGTGGAGATTATCAGTATGATAGCAGAATGCATAATCATAATGCATTATGCTTGTAACAAGTTTGGGTTGCTAGCCTGTAAATGTGGTAATTTACTAATTAGTACTTCAATTATGCTACCCGTTCAGGTTTACTAAAGTATACTATGCTACCCACAAGCAGGCATTGTTGGCGGTAGTGCAAATGCCTTGAAAACATGGCACTGCTTCCTTGAGGTTCTGAGTTCACGTGACAGTGCTCGTACGCACTAATCATAAACCCTTGCGCACATTTCCTGCCTCAGCCTACCTTGACTTGCCATCACACGCGTTGGTGGGTAGTGCACGCTTGTGATTTTGCTGTTCACTATTGCAAGGTAATTGCAAGCCGGCTCCAAGCATCAATGGTATAACTTAATTGGCAATGATTATCTGGCAGATAACATCAATGCAATTGCTGATGCATTTGTCCCGTCGTCCTGATCACACAATAAAGTTGAGTCACAGACTTTGGCTGCTCTCAACTTATAAGCATCCTGGACCAACCTAATCTTGTTTAGTACATATTTGATTGATAGATGCGCAGATTTATAATAATATTATATTATCCAACCGTTGTGAGATGACGTAGCATCAATGCACAGTACATTGCACAATGCACATGATTGCCCAGCACACTGTGGCACTGATATTGCCATTTGCTTAAAGCCCGTTGCTTGCACAGGTAATCAAGTGCGGCAGCGTGCGCATCATGGGAATATCTGGGTGCGCATATCACGCTATGTTGCCAGGGACACCAGGCTGGTTGGCATACATGTTGGGGTTTTCCATCTCAGCAATGATGAATCAGGCAGGCTGCACACTCCTCCCTGGAGTACCCCTTCACGCACCAGCCACTTGCATGCACATCAGATCGTATACGGATATCAGTGTACATAAAGCTGCGCAATGCAACCTGTACCCAGTACCTCTTCCAGCCTTGACTGACAACACCTAGTAGAGGTCATGAGCCACCACAGACTTTTAAACTTAGTAATATACTATTAACTTACTGATTAGGATACACGAATTATGTCCAGGGTATGGAACATAGTATGTTGAATTCCTACCCCCCGCTAATCTACAAAATTGTGGTAAGCTGCTGCAGATTACAACTGTACACCTGCCATTTTACCACACGGCCTGCGCCTGCGCGAAACCTGCGCGTCAGCCTAAGCGTGAAACGAAGCGGATGCGGTCGCAGTGTTGCGCTCCTAAAGTCCCTCAGTTGCTTTACAGCCTTCAGGGTGGGGGGGATCCGAGTGTCACAGGTCACCACTGAAACCCTTTGCTAGGGTTCTGGACAGACGAAGTGACTGCTGCCAACAATTGTCATACATTGTAAAGTGCATCGGGGACATCATGATGTAACATCAACACTAACTGGAAGAGTAGAAAACATACGATTGCCGATTGGATCGCATTGACATCTGTGCCATTGTAGGCTGTGCTGTGACTCAATGGCAGCGTCACATGGGTATCCTGCAAGGGCTTGGCATTGTGTAAACATGGTGCACTCTCGGAGCCCGAGGCAGTACCCCGTACACTGCACATCCACACTATCCCCGCACATCAGCAGGTGCAGGGGCCTCATAGGCTGGACACCCATCGAATCCCATGGCCCAACATAGCCCTAGTACTGTGGTGCCACATGCATGGGTGAAGGGCGGAGGCACGCCATCAGCCGCAGCCGCAGCCAGGAAAAGCGACCAGTGGAGGTTGCGGCTGGTGCGGCGGACGTGGCTGGCGGGAGCGTTGCAAGGAGGCAGGGGAGGTTGAATGTGCCTTGAGGGGTTGGAGCTTCGTCTTGTTGTGAGCTGGGTGACAGTGTGGGTGCATCTGGTGGGGATGGCGAGGAGACTGCACGTGGGGAACAGGCACGGAATGAAGGTAGGAGCAAGGTGGTGCACTACTGACATGGGCAAAAATGCTTACGTTGAGGCTGTGCATGTGGGGAATGGAGGGTGTGCAGCGGGTGTTATGCAGCAAGCTGGCTCATCACTTCAGGTGCAGTTGCCCTAGGGTACTAGCAGTGCACACTGGTGCATGTGAGTTTTGAATGCCAATGCCAATGCCAAGATGGTTCAGTTAAATGGGTGTAGCAATTAATGGCTACACAGATTTCTGCCACACACCCTTGGCGAGGGTTAAATGCAGGAGAGTGCAAACCTATGGCAAGGGTTCCATGGTGTGTGTGCGTACCTGCTTGCAAGCTGCCAGAGGTGTTTCCAGCCGTGGAACCAGGCAACGTGACAGGGGACCCACCGCCACATGGGCTGTGTTTCATGGTGGCCGGTGTGGGTACAGGGGAGGGTGTGTGCGCGGCATGGGGGGCAGACAAAGGAGGGCATGCGGGGGACTTTGGCGGGTGGGCTGCCCAGCGCTGGGTGGTGCTGGCAGGGGGTGTGGTGTAAGCATTGCCCCCCCCAGGGCGTGCTATGTGTGATTGTGCAGCGCTGGCCCCATTGGCCGTTGCTGTGTGGGCGTGGGTACTGCTAGCGGACGAGGGACTGCTTGCTGTGTCTACGGAGTGTGGGGTGGTGGTGGCGGTGGAGCTCTGGCTGCCAGCGATGGGGACTGGCATGCCAAAAAGGGCATTGTGGTACATGGTGGTGGCTGTGGCTGAGGTGGGGAGGTGGGGTGGTGCGCCTGGCTGCGGGGTGCTGCCTTGGGTGTGCGGGGTCAAGCTGCACACGTCTGTGGGTGTGTGGGGGGGGGGAGTGGTGAGTGGGATGGAGGGCTGAGGGTGACGGGGGACAACGAGGGTGAATATGTGGTGCGCTGCCTTGCAGCATTTGCGCCGGCAGCATGCACCCACTCCCTGTGCGGTGAGCCACAAGTGCACCCAGTAGACAACAGCACACACCCTCAGCACCACCAGCTGGCCACCGGATCAAGCAGTAGCTGGCCATGCGGGGCCAGCAACAAAATGAAACGACAACACGTCTGCACATCTACGTGCGTTCCATTGTATTGTACAAGTTTCACAGCATGCAGCGGGCTGTACGCCACTTTGCTAAACACTTTACTGCAATTGTGGTGTAGAGGTCAGTGAGGGAGGACCCAGCTGACTGGGGTGTAGGGTTCACCCTAATTTAAGCTATGGTTCATATCCACCCACCTGACAGCGGTGAGTCTGGGTACAGTGCCGCTATGAGGCGGCCAATGGAGCAGATGCCATCCCCCCCATAGCTGCTGCCTCCACCGCTGCCAGGAGAATGCGTCGTTGCAGAGCCTTCCACCGTGCAATCTCCAGCGCCCGACGGCCCTGCTGGTGGGTTTGAAAGCCTCTGCAGCAGCTCCAGGCCAGCCCCAGGTGCTCGCGCAAAAGACCTCACTCCAAGTCCAGGTGTCGGCGCGAGTGGGGCCTGTGGCGGTAGTGCAGGGGACACCACTGCCCCCGGGTGCTCGCTGCTGCATGTGGCTGTGGTGCTGCGGTGGTGGTGGTGGTCCCTCGGTGAGGGCGAGGGCAGGTGGCCTTCCAATGGGTCGGACGCGGCTTCAAGGGGTCCTTGGGGGTCCGACGGGGCTTGCATCAGGGTCTTGAAGTAGGGGAGGCGATAGGTGGAGGTGGGTGGGGTGTGGGCAGCCGGTTGGGTCTGTATGAGGGTGCCTCCTAGATCCACGGGGGTGGGGGTGGAGGTGGCTGCTGCTGCTGCATGCTCCTGAGAGGCCTCGGAGGAAGATGTGTGGGAAAGGCTGTGGGGAGCAGCGTTGCTTGAAGAGCCTGATCGCCAGCTTGCCTGCTCCCTCCTGCCCCAAGGAGGCCTGTGCTGGGTTGCTGCAGCTGGACAGGAGGGCCCCACGTTTTCCCACGACGTGAGGCAGCTCAGCACGCTGTCCTCTTGGCCGATGCATATGCTGCCTGACACTGCACCTGCTGTGGCGTTCTCACAGTTTCTAGGAGTGGTGGACGGCGGGAAGCCGGACGCACTGCTGCAGCTGTCGGACACACTTGGGTATGGGAGCTGTGGGCGGCTTGACCGCCCTCGATGCTGTGGTGGTCGTGTCGATGGCGCTTTGTGACTGCCATGGTGCACCACCTGCTGTCTCCTGTCAGATAACCTTAGGATATCCTCACTTGGAGAAGAACCAACGCAAGCTGATACACGGGTATGCTTGTGGGTGGAAGGAGGTTCTTGTATCTCGTGTGCCGAGAAGAGGCTGCGTTTGGTGGTCAGCCCGGAAGCATGGGGGGCCCTGCTCAACCTCACAGGTCTGCGCTGGGACTCTGCGTCAGGGCTTACGAGGGAAGATTGGGCCATGCTGGTGACGTGCAGGTGCAGCTGGTGCGTCAGAACTACAGTGCAGTGGCTCGAACCAACCAACAGCGGGCTGGGACGCTAATGGGCATATATGCATGCATGTCGAAACAAGCTTTCAAAAGCCCACAAAAGGCGACACTGGGGACAACTCACTGACGGACTGAATTACTGTTCTAGGTTGGGTCACCAAAGAAGATCAGCAGCAGGACAAGGCTTGTTTTGCTCTATAATAATATCATATTATGTATGTGATACTTGTGAGGGCTGTCTTCACCTGACGGGCAGCCGTTGAAAATTTGAACCGTCAGGCGGGACATGGCACCTCGAGACTATTTTCTGGGTTGCAGCAAAGGGCAGACTGTTCTTGTTTTGTTACAAAATTTGGAGTGGCTTGAGCCCAAGTCCGGTTGCTTGAACCATGTCTGTTTGCAGCACGTCCTTGGTGCATGCATGCCAACTGGGTTTTTTATAAGTCGGGACAGTCCCTGTCTGCAGTACTCCGTTTATTTCAGGACCCGTTGGCAGCACATATTGTATTATAGTTGCATTCTCTATCTGAACCTCCCCTTCCTGCCACCTGCACCCACCCACACTGCTAACCAGCCCCGAGCTACCACCTGCTCCAGTCTGACACGCGCCCTTGGCGAGAAACGCTACTGCCACAGTCTAAGCGTAACCAGCGCGGGCCTCACGCGCCGTCCTCCCCCTCTTCCCACTCCTGCCTCCCTGGCCCTCGCCGCATGGCCCCCCACTCGTCGTTCACCGCCCGCGCCACGCCCCCCACCCGTTCCATGATCGCGTCCCTCTCCCCTGGCGCCAGTGATGGCCCGTAGCGCGCAAGGAACTTGTCTGGGTGCCACCGCAGGGCACAGCGCTGGTACACGCGCTTGGCAGAGGGGGCTGGGACGGGGCGAGGCGCAGGCGGGGTGCGGCTCACGGCGGGTGAGGCGCCGTCAGTGGTGGCCAGGCGTACCAAGGGGGCGATCATAGCTGCATGGGAAAAGGGCGGGTGGGTGAGTGCGCGGTGGTAGCTTGTAGTGCCCGGATGTGTGGGTGTGGAGAGCCAATGGCCTATACCCTGGGGAGGAGCACAGCTGTGCACACCATGAACCTCACACAGCACGGAGCCGGCACCCCATACCCTAGGGTGGGTTTGCACCCACCAGCAACCAAATGCACCGCCATGCATGCGGGTGCAGTGAGGTGCGCGATCCCTGTCGGAACCAGCACCAGGGAGTGAGCAAAATCACCTACCCCTCCTTGTGCATTTGCACGCCTACTCACCTCCAGTATCAGGCGGCCAGGGGATGTCAGCCATGCAAATCACACGGGGGGGTGAAGCATCAAACTGCTGCCAACTGCACGCAGCGCCACACAACGGGGGTTCAAAAAAAAATGTTCACAACGGGGGTTCAAAAAACTATGTTCCAGTGATGGCTGCATACAATAAGGCTTGCATCCTTTTGAAGGGGGTTGTTATTTGACACAAGGATTTACCCTAGGGTTGTTTAATGCCATAGCCGCACCCCCACTCACCTGCGCTCGTACAGCCGCCAGCGGCGCAGGCCTCCCCCGCCCCCCAGCGCAAACGCCCCTTCACCCCCTCCTTGCCCCTCCCGTCCTTCACACTCATCCTCCCCTGTCCACTCCCCCTGCCGCAGCACGTCCGCCTCCCCGCGCAGCTGCTGCAGCAACTCTTGATGCTCCCTGCAAGGGGTGCAGTACGGGTGTATTTGAGGGGGTGCAGGGTTGACAGGTTGGGCAGGGCATATGCCATGAGGGGAAACGACTGCGCAGATCATGGTGACACCCCTGGGAGCCCCCTGTTTACTACCTACAACTAACCTGGGCGGGCTTTGCCAAAAACATCCCATTCGACACCGCCAGGCATTTAGACTTTTTGGGATGAATGGACAGCCAAAGTCAGGCAACCACCCACCAAGCAGACTTCCATTTTTTGCATGGCCTTGTGCCAGATAAATCACATCAGCACAACAGACAAGGCACCCATGTAACATTTTAAATTCTGCATTTACATCGCACAATTGATTGCTGCCCCACCTGTATTCCCGCAGCATCTCCCTCTGCCTGTGCGCCTCCTGCGCCACCCCCCGCTGGTAGTCGCGCCTGGACAGGTACGACTTGACGGCCTCCTCGCAGGAGTCGTACCTGGGGAAGGGGGTGTGTGGCGTGTGCGGGTGGGGTTTGTGGTGTATGGTGGATTTTATGCAGGTTTGGATTTAGGCAATCACACGACAAGGAGATGCAGGTAGCCATGTTTGACAGGACAGGCTCAGCTCCCTACCCATCGCTGTCGCTTGCCCCTTCCTCGCCCGCAGCACCACACGCCCACTGGGGTGGAGGCAGGCTGGGTCCATACACCGGTGCCTCCCCTTCCACCTCCCCGTCTTGCGTCTCCCCTGCCCCGCCCTGCGCCATGCCCTCAGCCTCTGCTAGCACAGGGCTACCTTGGGCCCAGGTGGCCACTGGTGCACACTGTGTGACACCCACGTGCTGGACCAGATCACTGCTGCCAAGCCTTGCTTGGTAGGACCCTTTCTAATGCAGGCCACGACCCGTGGGCTCTTAAGGCTGTCTCACAAGTCTCTGCCGGATCCCAGCTGATTCCGTAACCCCTTGAGAGGACAAAGAGGACAAATCTGGCCTCATAAACAGGCGACCCCCTTCTGCCAGTCCCCAGGCCTGTTTTGGCGGGCGCCCACGTGGGATGGTGCCTGCGTGCGCAGGGACAGGGCAGTGGGGTGCGGGTTGCAAAATGCGAGGTGGCAACACAGCTATTGTGAGTTGAGCAGCTAGTGCTTGTATCACCGCCACAAGCCGTGGAAAGTGGTGCAGGTGTGCGCCGGTGCACCAAGAGCTGCAGGTATGGTGTGTCCGACACTGTAGTGCTCAGTTGCACAGGTGGTAGAGCCTAGTGCAGGTACAGATACGGTTGTGGCATAGGGGTGGCCCTCTGTATGGGGCCACAGTCGTCAAGAGTCGGTGCAGTGGGTATCGCACCTGCTGGGTGCTGGGTGGAGCTACTGCAAGCCAGCTGGAACGGTCCTCCTCTGCTGATGCTGAATGCTGGGACTGAAATTGTATGCAGGCGTTCTCTTGGAAGTTTTGCACCGCTATCTGTGACAGGGTGGTGTGGCGTGGAGTGGTGTGATGCTTGTTTCGATCGGCATGCGGGGCGCATGCGGAACGTCACCCTCCACTGGGCACCCACGGCACTTGATCCAGGCGCGAGCTTGCAACTCAGGCGAAGAACAGTCGTGGTTCTTCGGTGATTTCCTCCTCGCACACGGCCTACTAGTCGCCAGCGGCCACCTGACCGCCCCATATGCATGCACCGCTTCCCTGGCTATGTGCCGTGGTGTGAGTCCTTGGTGGGATGTGGTGTAGCACTGGATGGGAGACCACAAAAATTGCACTGCTTAGCATGAAGGCCCTAGGCATTGCTTTGAAATGGGTGCTGCCCTTCAATTTGACATCGTTTCGTTACCCAGGGGAGTACAACCGTGGACGAAAACGGGATGGGAAGCACCTGAAATCATCCGATATTCCTGGCCTTAAACCAGAAAGTTGAGAGGTTCACAAGGTGAAGTTAAAACCTTGGGTTGAGAGTCGTGGTTAATCGCTGTCGCGTCTGTCCCTGTCACTTTCCGGTGGGCAGGGTAGTCTGTCGCGCACAGGACTGGCATAGGTGCGCCCACTCGCCTCACTCGCGCAGGAGTCCCACGCACGCGACGAAAGATTTGAGGCGCAGGGTTGGCAACTAGCAACAGACGGCATCTGGCAGGTGAGTGGGTGATTGACCCAGGTGCGCTTGGCATATGCATGCATAGGCTAGCCCACTGGGGCTGTTCCATAGGTCTGTTTATGCCACCGTCGGGCTGGGGGCTGCACGTGGCCGCAAGGCTGCAGGCTGGCAGTTTGATTGCACGAGTGTGAGGAGGGGCTTCAGTCTAGAAGCTGGGACTTGTCCATGTATGGTTTGGACCGGTGCACTCCCGCCAGGCCGGTCTTCGCCACGTGCGTTATGGGTATTCAAGGTCTGCAGGGACTTGGAGGTGTGAGTGGCTTCACATTTTCTCGAGTTTCGTGGGTCGTCTTTCGTATGATGGCTTGTGTTTGTGTGTGTGGTGGGGTTTGAGGTGTGGGTGTCAGGTGTGGGTGTAGGGGTGGGGGTGGGGGTGGGGGTAGGGGTGTGAACATCGGCGGTGTCAGTACTGCCCCTGTATCCGTGTGACACTTCCTCCAAAAAGCACACGCGTGACTGGCTATACACCCGCGATGCATGATGGACTGTTCATCCTCCCCGGTTGGACGCTGTGTCAGGCTGCGACACACACTGGTTGGTGAGTGGGACGCCACAGCTTGCTGGTGGTGGTGTGTGTCAGTGGGTGGGTGGGGAGGCGCAGGGAGGGGACCAGGCCACGCTCAGCAGGAGGGTAGGAGGACAACTACCCTTTCCTAGGGTTTTGAAGCACCGCACTCTTTGGCATTCAACCCTGCAGGGGCTTGCCACTTCTACCTACACCTTCCAGGCGAGTGCACCCCTTGCTACATACCCCCCTCTCCACTCATCGCCGTGTGGCCCCTCTTCCTCCCAGGGCCCCCCCACCCCCCGCCACCTCCCGCCATGGAGGGTGGCGGTGAGCAACCCCCCCGCCCCCTGCGACCCCCCGCCCCGCCCCCCGCCCCTGCCTGGACCCCCTGCGCGCGCCTGATGTCGTTCTTCCACAGCCAGAAGAGGAGGCCGCTGGTGCGAGGGGGGTGTGGGTGTGTGTCTGTCGGTTGGATAGGGGTGTGGGTGTTCCGGTGACCACCTCTGCGCACCTTCGTGCTGGGTCCTGTGGTGGTGGCGGTGGGTGTGTGCTCCACGCCCATACCCCCCACCTCCTCCCCTTGCAGCTTGCCCCCCACCGCACCCTGCCATGGCCATGACGGTGACCACCAAATAAAGCAGTGGGCGATTGGACCATGACTGTACCCTGCACAGTACACAGAGATATTATGCGAGTAGGGAATGCGTTGTGCAACACTGCCAACTTTCCCTCCTCCCCACTCCCTCCCCCCAGGACAACACGCTGTCCTTCTGGACCCTGTTTGTGCGCGAGTACTTTGCACCAGCGGCCCTGCTGCGCATAGGCATCAGCAGCGCACCACAACCGCAGGAGGGGGCGGCGCAGGGGGCGGGGCCATCATTTAAGAGCTTTGGTGCGTGGTGGTGGTGGTGGTGGTGGTGATATCGTCACTTGCAGTATACTGGGTATGAGTATGAGTCACCTGCGGCGTGGTGGGCATTCCGCCATCTATTCCCAGCTCTTGCCCAGCTGCACCATTAATGACATGCCTACCACTCCCATTGATGTAAGGTGCATCCACCCCGGCACACAAACATGCTCTCGCTCAGTGGCCACATAGGGCATGCTGTCGATTCCAACCCCAATCCACAGCCTAGCCCCCCTCCTTCCCTGCCCTGCAGAGGCCACCTTGGCCATGCTGCCCCGCCTGTTCCAGATCAAGTACGACAACGGGCTGCGCGAGGAGCAGCTGTACCTGGGCAAGGTGCACGAGGAGTTCCTGCCAACAGGTGGGGCGAGGGGTGGGGGGTGGGTGGGTACAGCACTGGTTTGCAAGGTGCTGGCAGCAGCAAACAAATACTTCAAGCCCAGCCAGCAAAGTAGCACATACAAGCAATCATGTAAGTTAGGAAACACACCGCAGCTGCCTACATCCCCAGCAATGGGGCCAGGGGCATGGGCAGCAGCACAGCCCTGAAATGATCAACTAGCACTGTGATAACAAAAACAATACTAGCAAACCTGGAACCTAGCAAAATACACCACAGCTGTATACCTCCCCCACAGCACTACGCAGGAGGCTGCATATTACTCCATTCCCATGCCCAATGCAGACACATGTACACATCAAAATGGCATGTGCTCACATACCCTCTTAAGTTGCGCGCATATCTAGAACACTGCATGTGGTATGAGCTTGTACCAGATCCATGCACCCTTCCACTTACCGCCGCCCCCCCCTACCCCCCAGGCGGCGCCGTCCTGACCAGCAGCAGCGTGGTTGAGGAGGCTGTATTTGACTGCATGCGCGTGTGCAGATACGGGTGCCTGCGCGTGGCGTTTGACCCGCATGGCAGGATGCTGCTGTACGAGTTCAGGGCGGTCAGGTCAAGCCAGGTGGGGGGGTGGGGGGGGAGAGGCAGGTCATGGCGGGTGTGGCTCGTCTGGCATTTGCACCTGCATGCCACATGCTGCTACAAAACGCATGGCGGTGCACTGAAACCAGGAGAGGGTGTTGCTAGGGTGCCATGCCACCAGGTGTGTGGGGTGGCTCTGTACTGTGAGCATGGGGTCGGGGGCAGGGTGTAGGGTGGGTGCACAGCGGGGAAGTTGTGACCAAGGGGGGTTGTGTGCATAGGACTGTGGGTGGTGGCGGGCGGATGGACCTTGCACAATGGATACACCCCAGCGTTGGATTTTATCCCTACATCCCAGTGTCTCTACATTGTTGCTTGCCGATGAGTGTGTGTGCGCGCGTGCGTGTGCAGGCCCTGCCGCAGGGGTGGGTGGCGCGCGAGGTGGATGCGTGCCTGTCTGCGGGGGGGTCTGCGGATACGGGAGCCAAACCGAGCAGCAGCGGGGGGAGCGGGGAGGGGTCGGTAAGTTTGCGGACAGGGGGTGGGGGGTGAGGGAGGTTGTACCCCACAAAGTTTGGATGCGTGGCTTGCAGTTGTGTGCATGGGAGGAGCGCTGCTTCCCTATCGTCCCCACATCCCTGCTGTGTGTGGGGAGGAGGGGTGTGTGCTGCAGGGTTTGTGACCATGCGCCCACCTGTGTGTGGTGTGCCTGCAGGTTGGCGGGTGGAGCGATGAGAGCGCTGCCAAGGGGATGGAGGCGCTGACAAAGCTGAAGCAAACGCTGGAGACACAGGTAAACCCTGTGGGCAAACCCTGTGGGCAAATTATGTGAGGAGATCCGCACAACAGGACTGAAGATGCTTGGACACGCCACAGGCTGCTCTTCTTTAGTTGTTTATTTACCCCTGCCCCGCCCCGCCTTCCCTGCAGGCTCAGACTGTGACCGAGTTTGGGTACGGGCGGCGCTTCATGCGCACCGTGCAGATCGCAGACGTCATGCACTCAATGGCGGACCTGTTTTCGCTGGCGCAGGTGGGGGGGTAGGGAGGGGGGTAGGGTGGGGTGCCATGCAGTCAAGTATGGAGCTCATCTGCGAAGGTGGAGGGCCACTGACAGGGGCAAGGGTGTAAGAACCTGTTTCCCTGGTGTGCCCTGACCATTCTGTGATTTGTGTTTCTCTTTTAGCACTCCATATTCTGCACACATGTAAAGTGCTGCTTGGGTGTGTGCTGGATATGGGAATGGCAAGCGCATCTTTCAACGGAAGGTGGTGTCATGTCCAGCTTTCAACCAGCCTGGTACATGCAGACTGTTCACAGAAGAGCTTGATGGGATGCATCTCCTTACAGTCCTGTCTAGAACTTTGGCATTTTCTCTCGCTCACTCCCACCCTCTCCCACCCGCAGCATGCCGACATGGGCCCTGTGTCTGCCCTCCAGAGCTACAGCAAGGTGAAGCCGCCACCACCCGCCGCACACGCAGCCATGCAGGGCAGGCTGGCGGAGCTGGCGGGGGCACTCAGCGCAAGACAGGTGGGGGTAACAGGAGCAGGGATGTGTGTTGTAGGGTATGACAGTATAGCCAGCCTTCTGTGTGCGAAAAGAGTGATGGATTTGTTATTATGCAAAGCTATGTAGACTTGGGGCCGTGGCCATGCCAGTCAACCCTTGCATGCAAATCTGTTTAGTGTTGATCCTTTGCTTTTCTGCCATCCAGGCGCACGCGCAGGCCCAGCATGCTGCCGCCATGGCCGCTGCTGTGGCGGGGAGGGCTGGGATGCAGGGGATGGGTGTGGGGCCTGGGGGCGGCACAAGCAGCGTCGGCGGCGGCGGGATGATGGGTGGCGCTGGCACCCCCCCTGCCGCCCCTTCCACAGCATCCGGGTCCTCGCTCCGCCCCATCAACACTGGGGCTGCGTCCTCCCCCGGGCCCGACCACCTTGCTCGGGGGGGGAGCAGTGAGCTGCCAGTGGGGATTGGGCGACAGGGGTCAGGGGGGGAGAGCATGCAGGTGGGTGGGGAGGAAACAGGCCTTGGGGATGTAGGCTTATTTGCAGGCTGGAGTGTGGTCCTTCTTGCCTGTTTGGCACCCAATGATGTAATAATATTATAGCAGGATTGTATACAATGGGCTGGAATGCGTCATGCAAGGTACAGTGCGGTGATTTGTAATGATATCTAAGATTGCGAGCGCTCATTCGATTTTTGGCGTGCTGCAAGCTGCCGTTATCGACTGCAGCCACCATTTGTATGGCTATAATCGGTTGCGTGAGCGCTCTGCGCCCCCGTCCCTGACCAGCTGCCTATCTTGCCACAAGGCGTGTGTGTATTACACAATGCTTGTACTGCAGGGCTACCGCGCGCGCCCCTCCCAGTCGGCCAACTCCGGTGGTGGTGGGCAGGCGCAGAGCGGCGGCGGCCAGGCGGGCAACAGCCACAGCCACAGCCACCTGCACCACAACGCCAGCCTGACCTCCAACCTCAGCGCAAGCATGCTGGGGCTGCAGCGCGGGGTGGGCGCAAGCAGCAGCGGACAAATGCACTCGCCGGAGCAGGGGGAGACCCTAGGAGGGTATGGGGGAGATCGCCAGGGCGAGACCCTGGGAGGGTATGGGGGAGGTCGCCAGGGCGAGACCCTAGGAGGGTTTCCGGGCGGCGTGGGGCTGGGCGGCGGCCACCAAGGTCTGCGGCTGGGGCAGGAAACCCTAGGAGGGTTTGGCGGGCCTGGGCAGTTGCAGTTGGGCCAGATGAGCGGTGCGTGCAATACCCTAGGCTAGGGTTGAATTTTGGCTGCTTGCACTGGCCTGGCACCACAGGGAGGGCCACTGGCACTACTACCACCCTGTGTGTGAGGCGGTAGTGGTGGGCCCGGGCCACACTCCCCGCCCGCCCCTGTCCACCGGCAACACACACATACTGCCACCCCCCACCCACCCCTTCCCCGTGTCTTGCAGTCAACTACGGTGGCCCTATGGGTAGTGGCTCACTGGCACATGCGCTGTCGCTGGGGGGTTTGGGCAATGGTGTGGGGGATGAGGGGCCAGGGGCCAGGGGGGGGCTGGGCTACCCGACCATGGCAGGTGAGGGCGGTGGCGGTGGGTGTGCTGGAGTGCAAATGGTGGTGGTGGCTGTATTGGGGGGCGTCCACGTGGAGGATAGGGTGAAACGTTGGGTACGTGCACCGTGAGCTGGTATACGAACATGTGTTCCACAAAGATGGTCCTGGTTTCTTGTCAGAGTGCAGGGGTTGTGGACCCCTCCCTCCCGTAACACCAACCATGCCCGCCAGGTGAGCCGCCCATGGGCCGTGCAATGTGTGGCGTGAGACGCACCTGCACCCTCTACCCGACAATGCAGGTGGCCCAACCCCCCGCCCTATGTGCAGGCTTTAACCACCTTGGCGCGCGCCCTAGCCTGGGATCGATGACGGGTCCCTCGCCTACACTAGGCGGCATGGGTGGTGGGGGCAGCGGACCAGTAGGGGGTGGGCCACCGGTTGGGGGTGGTTCCGGGTACAGGGGGCGAGGCGCAATGGACAGCCCGGGCTTCTGACCGCCAGCTGCTCCTCACCCCTCGTCCTTCAGTGTGTGGGCTGCTGACCCCCGGGTGGGGTGGGTGGCGGGAGGGCAGGCGGGCCCCTTGAGGACACACATTCCAGCTGGGCAGGGGGGCCCCGCGGCGGGGCAAGAGCGATGTCTAGCTTAGTCCAGTTGACAGTGCTCAAAGTTGTATCGACGCCAACTATGGTAGCATTTTACAAACACAAACAAACCAAGAAACATGTTGCCAGCTGTCATTGACTCATTGCAATGGCAATGCATGGCATACATGCCTTGTGCTCCTGAGCCTAGGGCTTTCAGGATCGGAAGGCCCTGGCCCAGGGCACGTGTGGACATTTTATGTGGGACACTAGGTCCATAATCCATATGGATATTATTACTAGTGAATAATATTATACTCAATGCTTTACTTTTAAAACATCAATTTCATTTGAACTCACTTCAAGTAGGCCTTATCTGATTCAGTCCTGTCAATGACCAGCCGTTCTGGCTGGTGTGGTAGGTACCACGTGGTACCACGTGCCCTGGTCCGAGCCAGTGGCCCCCTCAGGCCAGTGACTCCGCCTCTGTGCATTCCCTTCATTTTAAATTTTCTTTCTAGTATTTTTTAATAAGTTAATCAATCGTTCAACGGTTGAAGTTCAATAAAATAATCGTTCAATTGGTTCATTGAACTGCAAGTGACAAGTTGTGACCAAGCTGTGAGTCACTGTCAGACAGTCACGTGACACAGTACTGCCAGTACTGTCAGTGACAGCAAGAAAGAAAGGGGACAGAGGTAGAGGCAGGGGAGCCAGTGATTTGCACGGTACCGACCAAGTGCGCACTTGAGATCTCAACGTTCAACGTGAGTGACTGAAACATTTAATTCATGTCATACTGTGCGGCGCCGTGCGCAATGACTTCTATTGGATGATTGCAATCATGTTACAGAGAGCTTCCGTACCCGGTAATGGGCCAGCTACTAGCAACTTAATTTCCCTGAAATTAAGTTGCTGACAGCGTCGACTTGCCGTTAGTAAATCACTGACAGTTTGATAAACTGATTCAAATGCCGTTGTGACACATGTTCGATCAATGTTTGCAGCCTTAGGCATGATCTTTGCTGCAGTGCCACCAGATCCGGCCTGGTCCAGTAATCCATGTGGCTATGTGGTTGGTTGCTGGTTAGCCCCCTCTGGGTCCCTGTCCTCGGAGTGTGTGCGGGGGGCGGGAGGGTGTGGGGGGCCGAGAGGACCGGGGCCGGGGTGGGGAGGAGTGCCGGGCCGGTGTGCGGTCCAGTGCCGGGGAGGAGGGGTTGGTGGGAGAGGAGGGGACGGAAGCAGGGGCGACACCGGTTGAATCTGCATGCGGGTGGGTAAGGTAAAAGTAATAAGCTGAGAGTGTTCTGATGTGTCAATGACACTCACGAGGAACAGTGCACACCACCTGCACACACTGCAAGTTGTTGCCATCTCGGATCCGATAGGCCTGCAGGCCTCATGAGCACCAGTAGTCTCAAACATTTACATCCCAACCCAGTGCTGGCCTGAGCCTGCCAATGGCCCCAACCCTTCACAGCGTGACGCACCGTTACCCATGTGTCCCTGGGTGACGGGGCAAGCGGGGGCAGAGCGCTGGCCAGCACCACCTCCCTGGGCCACATGCGCAAGGGCGGGATCCAGGGAGCGGCGGGCGGAGGGGGCGTGGTGGTAGCTGTTGGGTGGCGTGGATGTGGGGTGGTGGCTATTGAAGGTGCGCGCCCCTCCCCACGGGCTGCCCACTGTGTCTACCAGCACCACTGGACCGCTGCCAAGGGAGGCGCCGCCAAAACCGGGGTGCATGATGCTGGCCTGAGTGGGTGGGGGGGGGTGCTGGTCGTGGGCAATGCAAGCAAGAATACATATTTGTCATATCACAATGGAACAATGCTGACGATAACGTACATTAAATGGCAGGTGCTACAAATGAAAATCTCAGCAACGGCACCCCCCGCACCTGCATGGGTGTGCCTGGGCCTTGGTAGTCAAAGGTTGTCCTCTCAGGCAGGTCCAGGTGGAGGGTGAGCATGGGGTCAGGGGGGGGGAGGAGGGGGCGCTGGCGGTGGTGGGCGCTGGTGCGGGTGGGGGAGCCGGGGGCCGGTGGGGGTTTTGGCACCCACCGCTGCGCTGCCTCATCCCACTGGTACCGGGTCTTGATCTGTGGCAAGGGGGAAATCCCCCTCCAATTGAATGGGTTTTCCACCAAAACATAATGCACCTCCACTGATGTTCCACTCGTGCCTGGAGTTGACCAAGGCAAGGGTGCACATGGTCGTAAAGCATGCAGCTCCATGTCATCACAGGCGATGCCAGAGCCACATGCTGTGCTACCACCATATGGGTGGTAGGGGCCCACGGTAAGCAAACTTGCCACAGACAAGAAGTCCACAAATCACATACAGTCCACATTTATCCTACTTCCCGCACCTTCTTGACCTCCCCGCCTGGCACCAGCGCCGCCACTACTGCCCCCCTGCGCCCCGCCTCCCGCTGCAGCTGCCGCGCCCTGTCCAGGTGGCGTGCATACACCTTGTACAGGCGGGCGGCAGTGGCCTCGATTGCCTGCTGCTGGCTGCGGATGGACTGGTGCAGGGCGCGTGTGGCGGATTCAAGCTCTGACAGCGCTCCCTGCATGGGGTTCAAAGGTACTATATGTGTATGTGTTGTTTGCGTAGCTGTATGGTAATTTCCGTGTAGTTTATAAACAAACGGGAACGTTCGTGATGGTAGTCGAGCTCAGTCGCACCCGGATTGCGCATTAATTGAATTCAGCTTCATGCACTATATGCATGCATCATGTTTTGGCTATCCATCCTCCTATGGTGTATGTGGACCACAGATTATCGCATGGCACAAGCACCAACAGCAGGGACTAGTAGGAGGTGCTCCAATTAGGGGTTTGGGTGATCACTTTGAGGATTCGAGCAAATCATCCGTGCATTGCCAGCACTGCATGATGCAATGCCCATGCTCAGCGACGTCACTCCTCGCTCCCCACCCACCTGCACCCCCTTGCAGTCCTGCGTTGCTGCAGATGCGCGCTGCTCCAGGCTGGCCAGCTGGGCGGCTGCTGCGGCACCTGGGCGGAAGCGCATGGGTGCAGTACAAGTCACGGGCTGGTATATGGGCCAGGGGAAGTTACATTGGGCGCACTTGGTATGCATGCATCCTACCGTTTGTGCATAGGGCAATTGATATGCATGCATCCTACCGTTTGTGCATAGGGCAATTGGTATGCATGCATCCTACCGTTTGTGCATAGGGCGCTGGGTAGATGGCCGGACTAAAGTCCTGGAGCACAGGATACGAACAATGAATGCATGCTGCAGCAGTGCGCCTGCATGCAATGTTGCCCCTCCTGCGAGCGCATGCCTCCCGCTGATACTGCCGCTGTTCACCTCTCAGACAAGTATTCCAGGTGTGCACCCAAGCATACCAGCATACGACTCCCCCTGGCATGCAGCTAACCATCCCTCAATGTGAATGTTGGGCCTCTACCCTCACCCCCTCACTCACCTGTCTGCCTCCTCTCCTCCAGCTGCCCCCTGACCAGCGCCAGGTCCCCCTCCTTGGCCTCAACCACGCGCGCAAGGCCACCAGCGGCCTGGCCGTGCAGGATCTTGCCCTCCAGGCTGGAGATGGCGGCGGACAGGCGTGCGCTGGGGGAGGAAAAAATCTTGTGAAATCGAGGAATGGTGGATGGTATATATTTGTGGTGCAGTTATACAGTAGATATTGTCGAAAGGTTTTGCGGCTGCTGATGGCTGTGCCAGCGCTGTGACTGCATGAGGCGTGGTAGGTAACTTTGCGCTTGCACGGCGTTGAATAACAAAAAAAGCACCCATGTACAACAATTACAACACCGTGCAACTGTGTGCAACTGCCCCCGCCAAGTGCACAGCAAGTTCTACAGGCCACCCCGCCACACCCCCACACCCACTTCTGCTCCCTCAGCCTCTCCCTGCGCGCAGCCTTCCTTCTCCGCCGCTCCTCCCCATGCGCCAGGCTGGCCTTCACCGCCCCCGCCTCGCGTGCAGCAGCTGCCACCTCAGCGGCGCGGCGGGCAACCTCGGCCTCAAGGGCAGGGTCAGGTGGGGCATTCAGTGGGGGGGTGCCAACCTGCACAGTGGCGGGCAAGTGACTAAGGGAGGAAATGGAGGCCTGTTGGGTTGGTGCTCGGTTGGCGGGTCTTGTTGGAGGCTCCAAGCCTGTGCAACTAAATTCTATTTACTAAACTGTCTAGTACAGCGATCTCAACCTTGCAGTTTCCTTAAACAAACCCTTGAATAGGGTTTCACTCCCACCCATGGAAATCAGACCGAGACCAACTACAGCGGTGTCCAGTCTATAGTCGTCCTAGCCCCCATCCCCACCTGTGCCCGCAGCTCCGCCTCCACCTCCGCCCTCACACGCTCAACCTCGTCAGGGTCGGGGACAGGCAAAACCTCCGCATCGCTGCTCCACTCCCACGCGTCTTCCTCCCCGCCTGCTTCCTCCCCATTGCCCTCTGCAAGCTGTGCACGCAGCCGCGCGATCTCATCCTGGAACTGCTTCAGCATGGCATCCTGGAGGGAGGAAGCGGTAGGGGTTGGCACATATACTTTCTGGGGTACAGTGTGCAAAATATGTAGATACTCATAATGTCAATTTTGGACTGCACATATGTGTCTGTCATATGAAGTTTATTTGCCTTTTTTAATCATCCTTCACCAATTTTGTTGCTTCAATGTGGCCAAAGCCAGCTATGCCAATAACCCTGCAGCTCACTGCAACTGCAAATCTGCGTTTAAACGCAGAAACAAATCCCCGGTTTGAGAGTTTATGCCTAGTCCTGTATTTTTTGTTTGTGATATGCTTCACAGCGCATTTTGGAGGTTATGAACGTACGAAACGTGAACACTGTGCCACACAGCTGTCACACGTGGACCTGGAGTTGGCGACATTATTACGTCAAAGACAACTGTCGAAAGGCTTCACCACGACTGGTCTGGCCCGGCCGCACTTTCGCCGGCTTCACCGATTCGGCTTAATGGGCGACAACTTTCATTATTTTTTTAGGCTGAACTGGTAGGTCGATTCCCCCCCCAATCAAATTTCTTAACCCCTTCGGGGATAAAAAAATTCGTATGCAGTTTTTCAGCTGCGGTTAGCGGCTCTTGCAGAGCCACTCACAACATCGGGTTGAAGCTGTGCATCGTTGTTCTGCTGAAACTTCTGACCCACAAGGGACATTTATGTGCATGCATTTCAGTGCTTGCCTGGAATTGGTCAATAACAGTGTGAGCCACAACAATCATATGTGCATGCATTACAGCAACAAAACTGTGAATATCAGCGGTCATGGGCAGCAATTGGGATTTCAATATCCCCATGGTTTTCAGTGCAATTTTCTGGTGTTCAGTCAGGTTGGCTGCTAAAGAGCATCTTTTGAGCTTTGAACCCGTATGCACTGCTCTTCCCTGGCATGGCATGTTACAAACAACTAGAATTAGGTTACCTGCCTAAGGACATGGTATGAGCATTACCGATAAACTCTGATGCTGCTGCGTTGGCTTAGGATTAAGGGCAATATCTACCTTTGGATAAAGCCATGACTGTATACCTTGACAAGTTATTTATTTCGTTGACACTACTCAACAGCATAAGCAGCATTTTCTAAGATTTAAGTGCATGCTTTTTTGTGGTCTAGACAGATTAGCACTCAGTCCCTAAAGCTAGCCGCCTTCTGGACCGGCGGTGACGACGCAGCCTAATCATACACCATAAGGTCAGCCTGTTTGGCTCTGGGCCTCCCTACGACCCGCTGCCCTGTTGTCCTGCCAAACATATCACCGCTTGGCATAGCCCCCAGAAAAAAATAAAATGTATATGTTCTAGAGCTTTAAATGGTAAGGTGTGAGAGTTTAAAAAATCATAATTTGGCAGTGCGGGGTGTGGGACAGGTAATCAATCCCCTGCACCCCTGCAGATTGAGGGTGCAGGGTGGCAGTATTGAATGCGCCACCTTAATGGTGCGCATTAAGACGCACAGTGGCAATATAATTTAGGTTTGTGGTGCGCTGTAGGGTGTGCATTGGTAATATTGATTAGGTGCGCAGTGGGCCCTCAATAGTATGGTACCGCACCATAGGTATTTTATTGTCTAGATTTCTGCCATGAGCTTATCATCTATGGTTGCCTGCAGCTCAGCTCAGTGAGCCTAGAAGAAGGAGTGACCACTGGCAGTACTACAACTGTGATAGTATCACAGTTGCCAACGGTGCCACTTAACATATGCATGTGCGTTGTTGCCGGAGGGTAGGAGGTATAAGTTGATGAGCATGCGGCTGATAGATTTATGCGCTGCGACATGTGACAGGGTTCTACATTCTGTCTCTTCAAGTCAGGTACTTGAGGTAATACTCTCTAGCCAATCCACCTTATAAAATTCCCACCTCCATTTTTTCTCACTGCTTTACACACAAAAACCAGTCTGAACTACATCTGCCATCGTAGCCTCACACCAACGCCGAAACGCTCGCATTCACAAAGCAAACCCAGCCAGAAAAAAATTCGACCGGGAGGCCACGACCACGTATATTTTTTGTTTGTGATATGCTTCACAGCGCATTTTGGAGGTTATATAACCCTGTACTCAACCCACCTTGGGATCCTGGTTGATCCTTGGCTTGTTTTGAATGGACTTTGTCCTGCTGGCATAGCGCAGCGTGTTGACGGTCTCCTGCGCATTATAGTCGGCAGGGCCAATGGCGGCCACCATGCACGTGCGGGTGGCGCCGCCCAGTGAGTCCTGGAGCAGGCGGGTGAGCTTGCTGTCGCGGTAGGGGATGTGGCCTGCGGTGTGGGTGAGCGGGGACTGAGGGCCATGCTGGAGTCATGCTTGCGCGCTGAGAGTGGCTGCGCCCATCTACAGGGCGCACTCCTTGTCTGTACCATGCTTCCCATGCGCCACTAGGAGCCCTCAACCACCCTTGTTCTCCCGGTTGGAATGAACTGAATATATCCAAGGACATGCATTTCCTAATGCATGCATATGTTGCATCTGAATCATTTGTGTCAAGTGCCATGCGTTGCTTCATAACTGTACCCCTACCTGCCTTCCTGTCCCCCAGCGCGCTGATGACGTTCCCCAGCGTGGCCAGAGACAGGTTGATGCCAGCGGCCTCGCGCAGGCGATCACCGCCCGCCCCAGTCTTGCCAACCCGCTCACTGCCCGCAAGGTCGACCAGGTTCAGCTTACCCACGCGGATGTGGCCCTCACCCTGCTTGGAGTCAGGGTCAGGGGTGGGGTGAGTGTTGGGCCAGAGCATGTCAGCTACCTCCACCACCTTTGACAGGCAAAGCAAACTCCACCCTGCCCTATTGCCTCCGACCTGTAATGATGCATACTGGACAGGCAAAGGCAAGGGACAGGCAAGGAGAAGGTATGAGGTGGTATCTGTGCGATATGTGACAGGCAACGCAGAGTGCCACCCTGCTCCTACGCCTCTGCGCTGTGATGGTGCATACTGGGACAGGCAAGGACAAGGGACAGGCAGGACACGCAATCAGGTGGTATCTGATGAGTATGTGCCCCCACCTCCTCCGCCTCCACGGTGACCATGCACACCGAGTGCGAACGCGAGGAGTCCTGGTTCATCAGGGTGGCGCCCACGGACCGCTGCTTCTTGCCGACCTGGCGCACAATGGACAAGGTTGAGGGTTGGTGGGTGTGCACAGGTTTATTTTCATACAGCCTATTGACATGCTTTCTCCTGCATTTGAGTCTCTCTGTTGCAAGCAAAAGTGCACAGTGCTCCATATAGCAAGATGGCAACAAGAGCGCACAACAGTCCACCACCCCTCCCCCAAACCCCACCTCAAACACCGCAGAAATCTCTTCCACGCTCTTCACAGTAAAAGAGCTGAGCCCCTTGACGTACACGGCCCCCTCCTTGTTCTCGTGCAGCTCCAGCTTGGCCTTGGGGGTCTTGGCCAGCAGGTCACGAATCTCCTCGTTGTAGATCTCAAGAAAGGAGGCCCGGACGAGGTACCGAGTCCCCGGGTTTTGCGCGATGACATCGAAGATGAGGGCAAAGGAGAGGGGTATGATGCCCTGCTGGTCGGGCCCTTCCCCCCCTTCCATGGTGAAGGTTTTGCCTGTGCCTGTCTGCCCATAGGCAAAGACCGTGCCATTGTAGCCCTGCAGGGCGCTCTCAACGATGGGCCGAGCGGTCTCATCGAAGATGTTTTTTTGGGACACACTGCTGTCAAACACTGCATCGTAGGTAAAGCTCCGCTCGCGGTGGTCGCTCTCTTGCACTGTTATCTGCCCAGCGCCCCTGTCCACCGCCACCACCACTGCCCGCTTCTCAGAGACCTCGGTCGCACTCAGAGGTCTGCACCGCACAGCGACCTTCACGCACTCAGTCTTCGCTCCTGCCACGGTCATTGTGTCGCGTGGTGCTGGACAGACCCTGGGACCATATGCATGCATATGTAAGCGGCCATGTTGAATGGCATGTGGGTGATGCCGTTGCCCATGCGGTCAGCGCCTACAGGCGGTGCAGCAGCAGGCGGTGCGAGGCAAATGACAGCTATGCCATGATACAATACGACCACTCGTGGGGGAAAAGAGGTCAGAAGAAGAAGCGGGTGGCAGCTGCAACAGCCAACCGACAAGTTGAGACAGGGTGTTATCAGGAAACTGCCCAGATGGGTGCCTTAGGGATGTAGGAAGCTCCGTGCGGCAGGGTGTCAGCCACTAGGTAAAGTGAGTTGTGTTGCCCTTGTCACCTGTAGCCTGAAGAACAGGCCAAGATGTGCATGGGTCCCCCCCCTGTACGAAACCCTCCACCAACACCCCCTGCATGCATGCTTTTGCCCCACTGCGTATAAACCGACGCGGAGGTCAACTGTGCACGCTTTCCAGCGACGTCACCATCGGCACCTACCTTTGCAGTACAGTACTTGACATACACACGCCTGTTGTTCCTCTCGCGTCACCATGGATGACGAGGCACCCTCCAGCACCTCACCAGCGCCCTCCCCACACAAGGTCACAGCGGCAGCCTGGTCGGATAGGAAACTGTCGGAGGCAGAAACCTCCTCCTCTGACCGGGCTGAGAAGCTGCACATCATGCGCCTTGTGTTCAGCAACCTGATGGACTTTAAGAAGTACGAGGAGGACAAGGTGATGCACTGCCTGGACACGCTGGAGCGACTGGCCAGCAACGTCCTCCTCCACCCGGACGAACACAAGTACAGAGACGTAAGTCACACGCCCTGTTCACCAAACGGCTGCTGCTTGCTTAGTCTGGAACCGGTGTGACAACGTACACTTGCCCTCGTCTTGTCCGATACACCATGTGGGTTGTCCTTGTGCACACGCCTGGCTTGCGGAAGCTGCGTACTTTTGGAACCGCTGCTCCAAACGATGGCGATACCCCGTGTTTGCGCTTCTTCAGGTGAAGGCGAGCAGCAAGGTGTTCCGGAACCACATCGAGCCATACTTTGGCGCCATCGAGCTGCTCAGCTACTTGGGCTGGAGGGCAAAGGTGCAGGCCCACGCCAGGCATCACAGCAATACCCACTTTGAAGCAGTTGACCCTGAAACCTGTGCCATGAATGTCTCCTGAGTGCACATCACCGCACCAGCGCAAGGCATGCACATATGTACGGCCTAGTGCATGCATTGCTCTGGCTGCATATATGTATGCTGCCTACACACACGCTACGCAGCCAAAGTGGAAGCAAAATCGAGAACGAGTTGCATATAGGGATATCCTAAGGGACCAGTGTCGTCCAATTCCCACCCGTACCCTGCCAAAAGATACCACGTTTGTGCGCCTTACAGTGGCCCTGCTGCTGTAGCTGTGCTGCTGGGTTGTGTGTATGCCACCGGCTGTGCCTGTTGCAGGTGGTGAACTTTGAGAAGCACTGGAGCTTTGAGTTTGCCCCCGGGTCACACGAGTGGACGTAAGTGCAAGAAAGACAAATACAGACAAGTCTATTATTGTTGAAACGTGCACTGGTTCACACTCCTTGATGTACATCAGCGCAGCCCACATTAGCCTGCATGCAGTTCATGCTGGCACCCACACCTACACCAAACATGCCAACTCAGGCGTCTCTGTGTATACCGTCCACCGCGCCACTGCCATTGTCGCCAAATATAGGGCAGCACGATTTTCTCCAACCTGTACAACCCCGCTCCCCCTGCTTCCCCTGCCACCCCCGCAGAATATCACCTTACACAACACAGGCACATGTCTTTGCGCCATTGTGTTGTTGCCCGTGCCTGCATCCACGGTACCTACCATGCGCGTGGCTTGCAACATGCAACCCCACCTGCTATGCCCCATTCCCCCTGCCCACCCATGCGCCTGCCTGCAGTCTGCTTGAGGATGCGCGCGACGTGCTGCAGCGGGCGCTTCACGATGTGCGCGAGAGGGGAGAGGTGGGTTGTTGGGTGGGGGGGTGCGAGCAGCAAAATGCTGGAGCATGTTGCTGCCACACCCAAGAACCTGCATACACTGCAGTTCCTGTATGACATGTGTGTTAAATCCTGTACAGATTGCCCCGCCCAATGCCAGTACCCTGAACACTTTTTAGACCCCGCATCTTGCTGTCCCCGCCCTACTCACCCCCAATACCACATCTTTTAATACTCCCTCCCCCCACTGTACCCTTGCAGCGCCGCAAGGCCGCTCGCGTGACGGAGAAGAGCAACGCCTTCCACTCGCGTGAGGAGCTGCTGAGGGAGTTGGAGGCGGACAGGCAGGAGAGGCACGAGAGGTTCAGCTTTGCGTGATGGGTGGGGACCAAGGGTGGGGCGTACTGGTCGAATCAGTTCCCGCTGCATTGCTGGAGGAGGAGAGTCACAGGCGGCCAAGCTTGTGGTGAAGGAATGAGAGGGCCGAGGTCATGCGGACAGCAGGTTCCTAGCAGCGTTGCGCTTTTGTTGCAGTGGGTGTCTCGTGCAGGGCATACCCTGAATATTTGGGTCGCGTAGTGCCACCCAGTACCAGCAAGGCTTTGGGATGGGCCCCCAGGCCATGGCACAGATGCCAAGGGTCGCGGGGGGGATTGCTGCCAGCTTGTTGCACCAGGTCAACAAGCATTGCCGGGGCACCGTTCGGAGAGACTGTGCACATACCGGTTTGGGCCAACCAATGGGTATCATGGCCTGGCAGTGGTACCCTTAATGTGTACTGACAGATAAGTATGGACCCATTGTGTTTCCAGGTATTTGTGGCCATGGACAACCAATTTGTGTCAACACGTCTGTTGTTGCTATTCAATAAGAGCCATTTTGGTAGTATGGACACTGACACCTATTGTAACAACACTTGCACTGCTAAGCAAGTGGTTTGAATACAAATGTCTGTGCGTTCGGAATCCAGCCGATAAGTTTGTGCACTGTTACAGCCAGAAATAGTAACTTAATAAGGAATGCATGGGTGAAACGCAACTGTGAACATAAAGATGAACATATGTTGGCCATACTGAGGTTATATATGCCGGCAAGGGGGGCTCCAACTCAGGGACCCAACCCAAATGTCAGTTCAAAATTGAGTGAGCAATACCTGTGCGCACATGTGGAGTTGCTTGGGGACAGCTTGCTCTTGCACAATCACTGATTGTGGGGAAGTTCCCCAGTTGGCCCCTAAACCCCTGTCTAAACCCTGAACCCTAAACCAGGTAAAACTTAACTGCTGGATGTTCATTGCAATGGAAGGTTTTCAAGTGGCATATTTGAAAGCTCCCTTTTCAACGTCACTTGTAATGGTAGACAGCCATACAGGCCCTGACAATTGCTCATAATCAACCTTTGCAGCGCTGGAGATGGGACAGACACGGCCCACTCACGCAACACCCCGGACATCCCATACCACAAAGCTCACCCAAGGATCACACTGTCCGACAACAAGCTGCTCATGTTAACCTTCATTTAGCGATTTATTGATTGAGCGCACCCAATCTCAACAGGCTACGTCTAGCCTGGCAGTTGGCAGCAGAACTTCTCAAGCCCAGCTGTCCAGCTCTAGTCACCGTGGCGCATGCCAAGAGGTGGTTGCAGCCCACACACGCGTTACCAGTTGCGAGCAATCCTTACGGTGAGTTTTACAACAAATAGGGTTTTGTTCAAGGACTGGTCCGTGTAGGGCGGACACCAGGGTCAGGGCGATCACCCTGGATGTGTGTGCCATATGCATGCATGCCGTCAAGTTCACTGGTGCGATCAGCAGCCAGCCCTCCGCCCCTCACGGCTGCCAAAGACAAATTCAACTATTGGGTGTTATCACCTAGGCTGCATGCACACAATCTCGCATCAGGGGCTGGTACGGTCGTAGATCACATTGGCCAGGCCAGACTATCTCGAGCATACCTTGAGTTCTTCGTTCTGATTGGACGTCGTGTTAACGACAGTTGACTCAGCTGCAGGTTGTAGCTCTTTTCAAAGGTTGTGGGGGTAATCCTGGCAAGCACACTGCAGTATGCGAATGTTCCTGTGAGGCGAACTGCACTGCCTAGTCACAAGCTAGCCATAAGCAGTGACGAATGATCAGTGTGTGGCACGCATACCTTTTCTTGCAAACCTCATGAAGCGTTACTGCTTGGCATCTTGCAGCACAGTTGCAAGGCTGCACTGAACCAATTGCATCAGTTCTGTCTGTTAAGTTTGCCACCCTTTTCTCCATACCCAGTGTCCACATCCGCATTGTTGTCAGTTTGGGTGGGGTGTGGGGCAGCAGCAGGAGCAGTGGACTCCACCCTGCACCCCAAAACCCCCGCTGTGTCGACTTCGGCACTGCACCCCCACACCACCAGCACCACTTGCATACGCCTTCTGACCTGCCTATCGCTGCAGCCACCTGCTCAGCTGACCCTAGACCATAATTCATCACCACCAACACTATACGGCCCGTCCCAACACCCCCTACACCCCCTCCTCAATGCCTGCAACACCACTCTTGCACCCGCTTTATCCTTGCACCCCCCATCAAACAACCAGCCGTGTGCAAAACAGCCTCACCCTTGGTATCCTTTGGGTTAACAATACTCACAGCCACCACCCCCTTACTGCCTGCTTGAACCAACCCTGGTTTGCAGGCAATCCCCAGCCCCAATTCTAGGGCTGTGACCACGACCACCATCACAACCCACAGAAGGAGCCAGTGACACATAGCATAGCCAACACAAAGGGACAATACCCACCGCCTCCAACTCTACACCTCCAGTAGCCACACGCCATAAACAGCGGGCAATTCCCAGCCCACCTGCCGGGCCCGCCCCTGAGCCCCCCTTCGCCATGATCACCCAGTCCGCCCCCCTGGCCTTCCTGGCCAATATTTTCTCCTCGGTCACCCTCATCATGACCAACAAGCTGCTCATGGCGCCCTACCCCAAGGGCTATGGCTTCAACTTTGTGACCAGCCTCAGCGCCATGCACTTCCTGGTGTCGGCAGCAACGCTGGCGCTCACAAACCCAGACGCGGTCACGCGGGCCAAGGAGGTGTTCAGCGCAGACAGCAAGGCAAAGGTGCGGGTGGGCGGCCCACGCGTGCACAGCTGCTTGTGGGGGTCAGTGTGTCGTGCCCCACTGGCTCGTACCACCTCAAATGCAGGCAAGATTGGGCGCCCCTCCCGCCTGCCCCCGCCACTAACCCCTTTCCACCCACCCCGTGCAGGTCCCCTTCTCCTCTGTCCTCCTGTTTGCCTTCCTGTCCTCATCGTCCATCGTCACAATGAACATGAGCCTAAACATCAATTCGGTGAGCAACCATGCATCCTCCACATTGGGGCACCAGGCCTGGTGCCACAACCAGCTTGTCTCTTTGGGTATGCATCTCCCGCACAGCTTTGCGCCTATGGCGTGGCTGATACGTGGCCACAGCTGCCCATGGCATCCCGGGAACAGCCTGTCCTTGCCGTATGCCTGCATGTCCCGCACCCACACGCACGGCGATCAGGGTTCTCCTTGCACCACATGGCGTACCCTGCACCAGCTGTGGTCGCCACCACACGCACCCAGCAGACTGTCAGCCACACTGTGATGCATATAAAGATACTTACCCATGCAAGGAAAAATGTAAATGCCTGACAGTGTCCTGCCCCCGTCCCCCACAGGTTGGCCTGTACCAGCTTGCCAAGGTGGCCATCATCCCCTGCGTGGCGGCGCTTGAGGCCATGCTGTTTGGCAAGAGGTACTCGCCCACGGTGCTGGCGGCAATGGGGACCGTCATGGGCGGGCTGGCGGTGAGCGGCGTGGGTGGGGGAGTAAGGGGGGCATTTTGCGTGGTTCCAGTGGTGGTGGCTGTGGCGGTGTATTTCATCCGTGAAACCACAGCTCTGTGGATTGGGGATTGGCGGTGCATGGGCATTGCGTAGTTGATAACTGCGCCGAATTTCTCATAAATGCTTCTGAAAATTTTGAATGCCATTAAAATTATTGCATCCAACATCCAGCCTGTTACTGCCTTGGCTGGCAGAATGGTGGCGGGCCTGTGCAATTTCTCCAGAGTATACGCGCCACTCCCCCTCAGCACATATGCCTCTATACGGTACCTGCCACCAGGTTTCCAATGCATGGCATGCCCCCTCCCCAGGTCGCGTTTGTGACCGACCTGACCGCCAGCAGCGCCGGTGCCCTGGTGGCTGCGCTGTCAATCTTCTCAACCGGCGGCAACCAGGTGGTGGCGCGCCTCATTCAGTCCAAGTACAACGTGGAGTCCACAGAGTTCCTGGTGCTCACTGCGCCGGTGCAGGTGGGTGAAGAACCTGGCTGCAAGTTGTGTCCAAACATTTGAATGGAAGGGACGTCACGCCTGGCGCATGCGAGTGCCAGCTGGCGAGCAGTGTGGTCGTGGAAAATTGAAAAAATATTTTTTCTATAGACAATAAATTGATTTCCTTTCGTACCCATCTGCCCATCAGTGGCCTTGAGCCAGCCTGGTGAAGCGCATGTGCGTTGCATGATGCAGAGCGGCGTGAGCCTCTGGTCCACACCCAGCACACTAACCTGCACACAGTTTGCCTGGTGTGCACCCCGTGCACCTGGCTGGCCCGGGCAAATTACACAGCGGCATGCGTGATCATGCGGCCCCTACCTTCAAATAGAAAGTAAAGCCTGCAGGCGAGATCCTGTTCGCCCCTGATCCTGCTGACCTCTCCCGCAGGGCGTGATCCTGTTTGCCCTTGGCCCCTTTGTGGACCGCTACACCATTGCCCGCCAGTGGGTGTTTGAGTACCCATGGGCACCCGGCCCGCTGGCCACCGCCGCCGCCACCTGCCTGCTTGCCCTGGCCGTGAACCTGTCCACCTACCTGTGCCTCAAGCTTCTGGCGGCAACCACCTTCAGCGTGGTGGGGCATGTCAAGACGGTGCTGGTGCTGCTGGGCGGGTGGACGTTCTTCGACTCAAATGTCACCAGCAGACAGGTACGTTGCCTCCAGAAACATGCTAGTGCTCCTTTTTCCCAATGGGGCACAGCAAAAGTGGATGTGGCTAATTTCAGGGGCTGGTGCAGTCATGTGTGGCTGTATACAGGCATGTGGAAAATTTGTTGAAATTTACAGTTCCCGGGCCTAAATTGACTCCACAGAATTCCCATACATACGACATCTTCACCTCCCCTGCCTGCAGATGATGGGTGCCGGCATTGTGATGTGCGGGCTGGTGTGGTACGGCTATGCGGTCCAGCCCAGAAAGCCTGAGGTGGCTTCCCAGGATCCTCGGTCACCTCCTCCTACCACCCAGGATAAGGGGGATGAAGGGATTGTGAACGAAGACGATGGGGAGGGGGCAGCCCTGCTGAGGGGCCAGGCGGGTGGGCGCAGGGGGTGAAATTCCAGAGTGGAGGACTAGGAGGACTACTTGGGCCCGCAATGGGTTTTGCCATCGGATGGGGAGGCCTCCGGAGACTGCACCAAGCGCATTTCATGGGCTAAGGGGGGTGTAGATGAACAAAAGTATTTTGTACTGTTTTTATTTGCAAATATCTATGGCGCACAACAAATTGTAGCGTCAAAGTCACTGCAGCTGTAATCTTCTTTTAAGAGGGTGATCCGTTATCTACAGCCGCAGCGGCAGTCAACTTGGCTGAGCCACAACAGCTGCGACCTAGGCTTGTTTCCATTGAAGATTCAGAATCTAGACTATAGTGCTTCTGATTCAGAAATGGGGATCACAATTATCCCCACTGCAATCATTGAGCATCACGGTATGCGAGTACCGTACAATGATTGGTGATCACAATGAAATACTTGACCAGGTATCGAATCATGGTGGAAGTGACTTGTAGCCTGACGTACAGTATCATAACAATTGTGGCTATTAGTAATAGCCACTGTGATAGGCGCCCATGGCCTAGCGCCACGCTACCGTAGGCCAAGCTTGGCAAGGCATTGCCAATGCGCGTACGCACACTCAGTGCGCAGTCTGCCGACAATCAATCAACATTGCAATCATGATCGTCAGTTCGCCTCGTAGGGCCTAGTAGAACATGTCGATGATCGTCGGCAGTGCCCATAGCACCATTAATAGTACTACACACTTCAAGTTATGCACATGCCATATGCCGGGCATACTACATAGTACTAGGATGATGTTGCTAATACATCCTTATGAAATATACATGCATATGGACGACCAGTATGGAGTGAAGTTCACCAATCAAGCGACCATCATGATGATGGAATATTTATAGATAGTTGGATGGATGATCCACTTATTCATCCACTTTGGCAACTTGCATGCAATGATAGCAATCGCATTTAAAATTAAATTTCCAACGCAAGGGTACCTTGGGATAGACAACCTCGTCTACTAGACGTCTACTAAGTAGATTTCCACCAAAGATTTGCCATAGCCATGGCATGCACGGCGCTTGAAGCCAAACCTGAGGCAACGCTTATGATATCTTATAAAATTGTTGTACAAAGACGTCTGTTACACATCAATCTATTTACTTCCAACCTCAAGTTGGCGAGAATAATTCAACCTCCGATTTAGCTAACAGCTATTGGCTTGGCCCCATCCACTGTGGCAAAAGCCGTTCCCTGCTCCCAGAGCCCACTTGTTGCTGCTGGTCCTCAGTGCCCTTCCTTTGGTTGTACACGCTCCTGTATCAATCAATATACAGGATTGAAGGAAGAGGCGCGTGGCGACACTCAAGAGGGACAGCACCGCTGTGGTATTGCGTGTAAGACAAATGTTGAAACCATCATCATGATCACCATCACAGTGCCCCGAGTATGGCATTCATGATGCATGCAACGTCTTGGTTCAAAAATATGGAATCAATCGACCAAGAAAAAAATGCTATATCAGAAACAAAAGAAAAGAAGCACCAAAGGCGTTAATAAGGCGGGATAGCGGCTACGCAGAGCGGACGCCCCTGAAGTATACTAGCCAAAAAGGTCACTGTATGATACACAATACTGACGATAATGCATTGGATGTGCGCCCACTGTTCTTTTATTAAAACTGAGTAAGACAGCAAGTGATTGGCAACTACTGTTGCGGCAAAAAATGTTGGCAGTAAGAAAACAAGCGGCATTGCTTTGCACAATAAAAGCATGTGTTATCATACATGATGTACAAGGTCCATCCCGACTGGGTGCAAAAAACCATTTGTCAGTGATGCTCTGACCTGTGTAAGTGCCTGCCAGATTTACATCACTGCATACTGTTTGCCTTGGCGTACTTCCTCACAACACCAACTTGTGGTGCAGCGCCTGCAGCGTGTCAGGCGCTGCTGAGATGAGCAGGAGGCGCTCCCCTGTCACCGGGTCCATCACGCTGCGGTAGCTGCTGGCTGCGCCCACGTCCACCGCAATGAGCCCCACATACTGCCACCGATTCAACTCAAAGTCATACCCCGTCACAGCGCAGGCATGCGTGTGGAAGGCGATGCGCAGCTGTGCCACGTGCGGAAGCACCTGTGCGTAGATAGGGGGTTGGTAGAGAAGACCAAGCGCAGTAGTAGGTGCATGCAACATCCCCCAATTATCTTATCAGGCAATCCAGCAGACTGTCAAGGGCGATCAGGCACAGCTGATATCACTCCCTGCTCTAGCGTACCTCCCACACCCTGTTCAGTGCCAGCGCCGCCTGTGACCTCCAACAGCCCCACACCACCAGGCTGTCCAGCTGCGCCGCCCCACGCAGGGCCTGGTGCCTGTGTGCAGATGCCTTGTCCTGTATCACTCACTTGTGCCCACTGCTGTAGAGTCACTGCCCCCAGACATCCGTCCTGCACCAGTGTGTCCAGGGCAGGGCATGCGGCCAGAGCTGCCAACGCGGCGTCGCCCACACAGCGCCCAGCCCCCTGGGCCGCTGCCAAGGTGAGCAGCGCGACGATCGATATGGTTGCTGGCTCGCTGATTTTTTCTGCAGTTTATGATGGCCAGTATGGCCAGCCCCATGCATGCCAAGTCCACACCAGAGAAGCGTCACGGAACGGGTCAGAAAACTATGGTCAAACGTGTGTCACATACCGAGTTTGAGAATGCACGGAACAGCACCCCTCGAGCAACAGAGTGGTTGCTACACTTCTACCCAGCTTTATTCGAACCAGTTTATCGGAATTATCGGAATTAATCCGGAAAAAAGAATGTAATACAGACTGTACCAGGGACAGGGGTGTTTCTGCAGCTCTCGACATCATCATGGACTTGGCATATTTGCAAGCACATTTAGGGCCTACGTTGGTCCCTCTAACTGCCCTGAAACGGCCATTAAAAAATACGACGGTATTTTGGGGTGGGGGTGGGGGGGGTGGTTTCAGGCCTCGGGAAAAACTCAGTAGGAAAGTTTTAAAACCCCGAAAAAATAGTTGTGGGGGAAATTAACAGGCTTGCTGCAGCTTACAAGGTCACACATCATCTAAGCTTTCATTTGCACACACTTATGAGTAAATTGCCCTGGTTGTGGTATCCCATCCCATGTCCCCAGGGCATGGGCTGTATATTTAATAATATACAGTGGGAGCCACGTAATCGAGTAAGGTTTTACTGGGCGAAAATGGGGGTGGCACTTTGATGCCCAGGATGTTTTCCAAGGCACAACACGATGGGCGTCTACTCGCGCGAAAGACTCTTTACAATTTAAACCTCGGCTTTTGGGACCGTTCAGCTCCAGCGGTATTGAGTCACCTTAAAAATCAAAGTATGGTGAATGAAATAACTGATGTGAATTCAGTTGGTGAAGTGGGGATAGGAGGGGGGGTGGGGCGTTGAGGATTAAATACGTGGATTTTTCGATGGTTTTCCACTAAAATTACATTTCCGCGGCTTAGGATGATTGTAAGCTATGTAAAAGCTGTGATATGTGAGATCAGAGTGAAGTCGAGTGAATGAATAGGTTGTTGTCACGGTGGAAGTCTATCAAAATTTACGTTGGCCAAAGGGCTGGGAGGGGGGAATACACGATGGGGTAAAGAAGAATGCTACTCTGGTATTCTGTCACAATTTACATAAATAGAGTCCACCCGCTCCTCCACCCGCTAGACGCTGGTACAAAATGCGTGAGGCCCGGTAATGCCTTGCACGTAGCCGCATGGCTGGTCCCCGTGCGGGGAAGTGCGGTGTGACCAACAAGAGTATTGACATAGCACTGTTGCCTGTGGCGGCACCCCCGTGTTGGGCTTCGTCAGAGAACCATGGGTTCCATACGTACTGTCTCCATGTGCTTCATGTTAGATGAACAACCGACTGGGGGTGCCATTAGCACCACCCTAGGGTTTAGGGTGCGAGCGGCACCTCTCTAGGGTTTAGGGTGCGAGGATGCCTAAGGTTTTGGAGTTGAGACCTGCCCCGCAGTAGTTTGGAGTTGATGTTTGCGCTCCCCCACATGGTTAGGGTCTACTAACCCGGGTTGCTCCCACAGGGCATTGGGTTCCGGGGTGAAGGAGTGGTTGCGCATGCGCAGCCAGGTTTGGATTAGGATGTAGAGTCAAGGGTTCGATTGCCCCCAGTGTTAATTGAACTCTGAGAGCACAAGTGGTCTGCCCCTGCAGGCTTGTACGGCCTGTAGGTTGCATCTGGCAAGTTTCAAGGGTGGATAGGGCTATAGGGATTGCCCCCGCATGGCATTAAAATTGAGCACGGATCGTTTTAGGGGTAGCCTTTTAGATGGGGTTTAGGGTTGCTCCTGCGGGGTTTGTAGGGTTGCTTGCATTTCTGAGATTTAGGATGAAGGTTGCTCAAACAGGGCTCAAGGTTGTGTGCTCGGCTGTGATTTCCGGGCTTATAAGTTAGCCTGCTCTTGCAGAGCTGCAGGGTTGCGTGTGCCACGGTTTGAGGGCTATAATTTTAGGATACAGGGTTGCCCCCTGACGGGACAAAAGGTGCCTCCTGGTGCCCCCTCAACACCAAACTACACATTGTCGTGGCGAGCAGTGCTGACTAGGATTATTGGCATACCTAGAACACACGCTTGTCCCTCGCCCGCCGCAAGGACCACACATTCATCTCCTGAAAGTTTTTGCAGCCAGCACACAACCATGGCCACCCATATAAAAAACGCTGGTTGGCATGTGATGTATTCTGCACTAAGTGTTAAGATTGAGGGTGTTGTTCCCGTTTCTACATTTGCCAAATGGCTGAGCCATGGCTGCTATTGGTATGATCCCAAGTGTGATTGCCCACTGACTCCTGGGTTGCATCTTCTTGATATTCAAGGCTCCCATATTGTGTACACCACACGTACTACCCTTTTGCATGCTACCATTGGCAAATACTTGTACGTTATCAGCCATTCTGGCTGGTTGCGGTGCCTTGGTGCGAGCCTGGTAAACAAGGCTTATATATGAAGTAAAATTACGAACAATTAAATAACAAGTACCACAATAATCTTTACAGTATAGCTTTTTCATTATATGCCATTTAGTGCCCCCTTTACCCCACCTTTGTTTGTCACCTCTTTGTCAATATCTATGCTGGGTCAAAACTTGCAGAACGCAAATTGTCGATGAGCAAAAGATGCGCATTCAATGGACGAATAAATGTGCACAATGGTGGGAAATAACTTAATAAAGAAATCTTTCAGTTTCATCCCCACCATGGCGGAATGGGAGACATGAACTCAGAGTGGCAAAGTGTATAAAGAAATGCAGGATTGTGGGTTTGTCGCAATAGTGGGTGTGTGAGTGGTGCCTGGCAGGTGCCATCAAACGTGTTGTGGCGGCATGCATGGGCGACTGCGAGTACTGTGAGTATAGCATACTTCAAGCAACATAGTGCGGCATCATGGCAATGTGCCACAAAGGCTGTCATTGCGGTAGCAGAAGTATGCGTCATAATTTTCAGTGGCCTCAAACAGACGTGTGTGACAGTATAACAGATATATTTGACCGATGCAGCAGCTGCATTTATAGCAAGTGCCAGTGGAGCGCGCACAGTTGCATGACCGATAGGCCTCGCAATGCCCCGAGGTGCACACACGTATGGCGATGGACACGCACCGATGGCACAGGGGTACGCACATGCGGCATAGTTTGCACGTCAACAGCAAGTGTCATGCTTCTGGGGGATTTCAACGCGCAATTGGGGGCAGATGCACCGTTCTTTGGGGGGGGGTGGTCAGGCCGGTGGTGTGTGGGCAATATCACCACTGACAATGGCAGCCGTTTGCTTCAGCTGTGCTTTGGGTGAGTGCTTTGGGCTAGCACTCACCAACACGATGTTCCAGCACAAGGACATACACTTTCGCACCTGGAGGTCCCCTGATGGCAAAACCATCAACCAGATTGACTACATCATCGTCAGTCAGGGCTTCCTGCCA
>JAULBX010026541.1:0-46110 GCA_032358255.1 Heterotrichella gracilis
TGTTCCAAAAGCCGAGGTTTAGATTGTAAGGAACCTTTCGCGCGAGTTGACGCCCATCGTGTTGTGCCTTGGAAAACCTCCTGGGCATTGAAGTGCCACCCCCATTTTCGCCCATTAAAACCTTACTCGATTACGTGGCTCCCACTGTATGTAATTCCTTTTTTGGAGTGCATGATTCTTCTTTAAATTGAAGTCAAATGGTTTGTTGCCTCAAGTTGTTTCATGAGTGGCAAAATTGCTGTAAAAGGCTTTGATAAATGAAATAAGGTGTTGGCTTTGCGTGTGGTTGGGTGTGGCTTTTGCCTTTATGAGGTAAAAATCACTTAAATTCATTGTATGTTATGTGTGTTATTTATGTGTGGCATGTCATCAAGTAAGTATTTTCAACCTATTGTGTAATGCATGCGGAGTGCAAATACACTGGACCAGGTCATTATAATGGTGCAACAACCGCATGTACTGATGTCAATGACCAAAGTACTGCCAAGTTAGGTTGGTTTTGCACATGCAGCTCTGTTTGCCGCAGGAAGCCAGGCTCAGTTGCCCCTCAGCAGGCACCAGCAGCCTCGACCCTCAAACGCAAAGGACCGCCATCCAGCAAAACCAAGCAGCAGCCCAACAAGAAGCCAAAGGCTGGTGCTGGCAGGTCCAAGCCCCAACTCCACCCCCATACACATATGTCCCAATTGTCACCATCTCCCATAGTGCTGCCCTTGGGCGAACTCAAACCTGACGAGCTGCCTGCTGCTGAGCCCGCGGTGATTGCTCCGCATGACTGGAAGTTGCCAGTGGCTGGGGTGTCCGAGGTGGGGCCATGGAGCCCCAGGCCTGCGGTGGTTGTGGCAGAGTCCGCGGAAGCGTACAGGCAAGTAACTATTGCTGGGAACATGCCATGCTCGGAGCCATGCATGTGGCATTATGGCTGATCATTGTAGTCACATTCCAACAGCAACCAGCCTGCTCGCTGCCATCCACAGCTGCATTATGTCTGCATCGCACGCCTGATGTGTGAGCTGGCCAACGTGGTACGCACCAGGGCTGCGGTGCCCAAGGTGGCAAACCACCAGAGGTATGAATTGAGTTGCTACGGTGGTCAATGCTGTAATGGTCGGAAGGGACCTGTTAGAGGATGGCTTGCAGCCATAAGAATGTTACCATTCTGGCAAGCCCGTAACGATTGCCATTTCACCTGCAGGTCACCGACACCCACTGCTGCTGCAGTGCAGATTGACGCAGCCCTGAGCAGCTTGCCAGCAGCTGGCAACCAGGTCCTTGTGGCGCCTGCGCCTGCGCCCGCCAGAAAGAATGGCGCTGGCGCGGGTCGCAAAGCGACCAAGGCGGCTAGTGCAGCTGCAGCAATGGTGCGGGCATCAGATGGCCCACTGGTGGCTGTGCAGGACCTGAGCGCAATCGTTACAGAGGTATGATTGCACATGTGTCAGATGCATTTCCGGAACAAATGGCAAATTCGTCATATTATAATAGCAATCTGCAGGCTGCAGAAATGCATTTGATGACACATGTGCATCAGCATATACCTATGTACAACCCGATGTTGAACTCCCTCCCTTCCCCTCCTGTTCAGGAGGTGTTCAACTCCCTTGCTGCATCAGACAGACTTGCCCTGGAACAGCTGCTGCCATCAGTTGATCAGCAGGCAATGGAGCAGCAGCACGATGTTGGGGGTAGCGCTGCTGCACCTGCCTCCCCTCCAGACCACCCCTTCAGTCGGCCCCAGTTCCAGCAGGCTGTGTCGCTGTACGGGCGCTGGCTGCGCGCTGGCCTGCTGGAGGAGGAGGGGGCAAGCAAGTGGCTGCCACCCAGGACCAGGGATGCGCAGCAGCTGGCACAGAGGTGGGGGTGTGCCAGGGCATGGGGCAGATTTGCCAAGGTTACAAGGGCGGCTTGCACACATGTTCAGTACAGCCAATGTCTGTGGGCCGCCATGTAGCCGCCATGTGTTGGGTCACCACAGCCACTGAGTTTCCCTGCATTCTCCGTGTGTTGCATCTGCACAAGCTGCTGTACAATGATATGGAACATAGTTGGCCGTGGCCACTCTGTGTACCATTGCCCCATCAGTGCCACAGGCGTGTCCTAAGTTGTTCCCCGTCACTAAGCAGACAGCTGCATACGTACTACGCAAAATCAGTATATTCAGATGTTGGGCACATGATATACTCTCGCTCGCTGCTGCAGGACTGCCACCATCCACGAGTGGGGCCTGCTTCACTTTGGCGATGGAGCTGCGCGTGCACTGTCAGCAGGCAGTGTCAATGCCCTTGAGCTGGTGCTGGGATCCAAAGTCGGCACATAAAACCTGTGAGCTGCAGTTGGGGCATAGTTGGTGCCAGAGCTGCTGTTTGTGTTTGCAGGGATCATCCAATGCAATGATCTACGAGAATTTTTATGTCCATTTTGCGTGGGAAGTACTACTAGCAGCTACTTGGAGGTGGATTTGAGTGCCTGGCAATGTCAAGGGTGAAGAGTAAGTATGACACAATGCCACTGCAGTTCACCTGGGCCTTATAGTATTGAATGGGTGTCTCAGGCGGTAATACTATGCTACTTGAAATGAATACAGCTGGTGTGTCAATGCTCAAACTGTTCAAGAAGCCAGTGGCTGCATCTGCATCAGTGATGTGGGCAAGTGCAGGGCACAACCCGCTGCCATTATATCACGGGTAGCCCGTTTTAGACTTCGTTTTTATTACATTTTTAGTCCTCAAGTTGAGGCCCTGTGGCGCTCTAAATCAGTCTGAGATGCGCATGTCAGTTGAGTAACACTGCGTAGTAACACTGCGTAGTAAAGATTACAAATAATCATCACACAGGCAATTTCAACCTGGGCAATTGTAACACTGCATAGTGAACATCACACTCTCCAGGTTTCAATGCCGCATTAAATTCAATCCAAGTTGGGCCATGCCAGATATGGGAGCAAAACTGTTATCGAATTCGATACCCGGGTGGCACTGACCCGTACTCTGGGCTGTACCTTATGTGCACTATCTACCAAAGTTGGCTTTCACTTGCTGGTAGTATTTCTTGACTGCATTTGCATCAAAAGGCATTCCCATTTGCTTTGCATATTGCCTGCAGAAATTGACATAGTCCTCCTGCGACATCATGGTGGACTGCATGCCCATGGCCCCCATGCCTCCTCCCATCATGCCCCCCATGGCCATCATTGGATTCATGTTCATCATCATGGGGTTTATCCCCATCATCATAGGCGCAACGCCGGCCATTTGCGATGCTGGCCCCCGATCCTCCCGCTCCTCGTCACGGCTCCCGCTCTGTTTGGCACCCTGCAACCAACCAGGCGGCACTCAGCAAAGCTAGGCTGCACGGTCCCCACTCAAGATGCAATACAGCAGCACAGTGGGCAGCCTTGTTCCAGACTGCCTGAGAAGTTTGCGCACATACTATACAGGTAGCCAGTAGGTTTTCAGTACAGACACAGATTACCACCAAGAGGTGCAGTGAAAACAGAATTTGATTGCTAAATAACAACATGATGTTGCACGGCCTACCTGCACGCGGTTCTTGACCTTCTCATAGTACTCCAGGTACTCATCGTAGTTCATGTCAAGCAAGTTCTTGCCACCCTTGCTGCGACCGCTGCGACCGGGGCTGCCGGACCGGCTGCGGGACCGCTGTCGGCGCTCACGCGGTATCGTTGGGCTGCGGGCCTTGCGCCGCTCATCCCCCCGCCGCTGTTCACCACGTGACTCCTCCCCCCGCCAGCCCCTGTAGGGCCCATCACCCCCCTCGTACCCCCGCGGCTCCGCGCTGCGCATCATCTCTGGCCGCTCCCACCGCTCCCCACCTCCAGGCCGCATGCCAAACCCAGGATCCTCCATCATCGGACCTACACGATACACCAAGCATGGCAGAGTCAGAACGTATAGCATGATGGACAGGACAGATATGACATGGACACAATGAAGCAGCAGTGACAACACAGGAACAGCAAACAGTCCTGCTGGAAGAGTATGAGCTGCCCTGCAAAGTGACAGAGCGGAAGTAAAGGCAGGGTTGTGCAGTGCAGGTGGCGGTGATGACCATGTCCATGCGCACCTCTCCTTGGCGGCATACGCGGTCCACCCTGGAACTCATCACCCATGCCTGGGGGACCAGCCATCATGCCAGGATGCATGCGCCCAGGCCCAAACCCACGCGGCGGCATGTCCAGGGGAGGCGTGGGCATGCGGGGGCCATGCGGGCCCATGTGCCCCTGCCCGTCAAAGTCATCCATCATCATGTCAGGCATCATGCCATGCATGCCACCCATGCCCATGGGCCCATCCATTGGTCCCATGCCCAGCATGCCCATGTCCATCATGCCATGGGGGCCAAATGGGCGCATGCCTGGCAACACAAAAGCACACTTCAGCATAATAGCCAGGGACAGACAGGAAGTGATGGCATCACATCAGGCACATCAAACGTTTATCATCATAATAGCAGGCAGGTAGGAAATACCAGGCAACATACCTGGTCCCATTGGGCCGCCTGGCCCCATGCCCCCCATGTGCATAGGCCCAAAATCATCCATAACCATCCCAAAATCGCCTGCAGGCAACAGGGCTGGCAGTGATAACCTCAGCAAAAATGCATGAGTGCTGCACCTCTGATTTGTCATGCAACCTCACATGATGATGCGTGATCATGGCATGGCTTACAACATACAATTGCGCAGCCCTACTGCCGCAATATGCCTTGGTAGCACCTTTCCTGCCCAGCAAGCCAGTGCCTTGGGGGTATGCAGCCTCAGGATGGACACTACCAAGTCAGTGGCCAGTGTCAGCATTAGCACCACAAGGACAGCTTACCAGCCATGGGGAACGGTGGTCTGGGCCCAAATGGCCTGGGTGGGCGCGGGCCCATGAATGCACCACCCCTGGGAGGGGGGCGCATGTCGCGCATGGGCCCAGCTGGCTGCCTGGGCCCGTACCGCCTGGGCATCAGCTCCCTGCCTGCGCCGCGCGCCTCCTCCTGGAACAAGTGCTTTAGCTCCTCACCCAAGTCTGGAGGAAGCTCCTGGCCGTCGCGGCAGATCTTGATGGGCTTGCCCTCATTCCACGGGTTGCTGCAAAAAACATGAGGAAATTGAAAGCTTTTGGAAGGGGCGCAGCTAATTTTCTTTAGAACCTCATATGGCAGGCAGGCACAAGTTAGATTTGCAAGACAAGGAGTGTGCCATACGCAAAACTGTGTCATCCCCCAGGGATGATGTTGTTGGGAAGGTACAGTGGGGCAATTTATAGTGCTTATCAGGATGTGGCTGACAACTGTTCATGTGACTGTGGCCATCAACATACCTCAAGTGATGGACCTTGTCAAAAGGTAGGTCAAGTATGCACAGCCACTCCACTCTGAAGCTTGCACCGACCTCAACGTCACCCTCCCATTGCTGTCCCTGAATAAGCCATTCATCAATATTGCCTAACTGCTACACGCAGACAGTCCCAGACAAGACCACAGTTCAACGAATGAAGCCGGCACACAGGCCAAAAGGCGGGTTCAACCTGTCATGTTTCTTAGCATGGACCTGGACCGCCGCAGTTTGCGGATGTCCCTTCACTGGATCAGCAAAAAGCTAGAGCAGCAAGCAATGCATCCCGATCAACAAACATATTGGTACAGTCCATATAAAATAACCCTTCCTGTCCACCTCTCTTCTTGCTATATGCAACAGCACCAAGCTAGGGCTGCTAAGTTTTGGAAACCGCCGACAAGATGGTGTATCCTGGAAACGCAACAGCTGATGTTTCAGGATCACAAGTCCCCCAGGTTGTCAACAATCCCCTTTGAAAAGTCAAATACAACATGGGCGCAATACACTAAGGGTACAAGATACAAATCGTGCAAAGGTGGACGCTGGCACCAACTGTAATGCAAGTGGGAGCAGCACAGGTCAAGACAGGATATCGACGTGGCAACTTCACCCAATAAGCTGGCACTAAGGGCACTTCCCCCAAGTGTATACAGTACAAAAAGCCTGACCAACAGTGCGGTTTTATTTTGCAGTACAGCCCACAGCCTTATACAACCTCCATCGTTTGTAGGTACTGTTCCAGTGACTGGAGCTGCCTATCAGCCCTAGTCTGCACCTCCAGCGGTGCTTGCACTTACAAAGGGCGCATTGTTTGTCCTGTGAGGGGTGCGTGGATATGCATGTGGTGCATTGGGTACCGCCCACCTGTCGCCTGTTGGCCTCTGAGGCCATTCGTGCATAGCCCTGATAATGACCACTCATATTCACAGAGAAGAACAGAATGACGTTATCAGCCTCGGCAAAGGCCGAGTTCAGCTTCTCTTCGTTGCGCGGCTGGGTTGCCCACACACCCTGCTCAAACGATCGCTGCAAGTTCTCATGGTTCACACTCTTGAGGATGAAGTACTTCGTTGCCTTGCTTGCTCCACCTCCCCTAGTCCTGCCACGGCCACGGCCACGCGGTGCTGTCTCCTGCCCTTGGTCTTTGTTCCTGACAGGTTTGACTTGTGGTGCAGGTCGAGGGGCCTTCTCGCTGGCTGGTTCAGGCATAACATCATCATCTGGAGCCCCGCTGTCGAGAATATCATCGATAGTTTCAGGTTCATCATACTCCGCCATTGTGGGCTTGAGCTTGTGAGGCACTTGGTTGCTGCTGTACTTGAGGCACGCTGTAGGCCCTAGTAGCTCCAACCCCTAGCCCCAGGCAGGTGTGATAGCGTAGTTGACTACCAACCTGCCATCCACAGCATATGCCTGCCCAGCAAGGAAAGCACAGTGAGCTTTCAGACCGCTGAAACAGGTATGCCTGTACAAAACCTGTGCAAAGCTAGCAGGCACAGCGAATCCGACCTGGTGCAATGCTCCAACTCTGTCCTCAAGTGAGGGACTGAACGCACCTCTGACGTATATGAGCTGCAAAAGGCAAGGGTCAGACAACAAGGGCCAAGTGCTGTAGTTTATAATAGCTAGACAAAACTGGCAATTCTGCCACATACCACTTGGTCCTTCTGCAGCAACTTGCGTAGGTAGGCTACCAGTTTCCCAACTTTCTCGTGCGAGTTGATCTGCAAAAAGGCTAACTGGTGGGCAAATCTGCGCTAGAAGCAAGTGCATATGACACACACATATCGAACAGCAAGGTTGCACCCACCTTCACTTGCTGACGGTTTTCTTTCAGAATGGGTGCGTCGCCTATTTGCTTAAACAAAACAACCACTGCGCACGGTTCATTATTGTCAGCAAAGCGCTTGTGGGGCAGTATGGATATAAAGGTGGTTGTTTGCTGAGCGTTTGTGAAGCAGCACAGTTGTGGGTTGTGGCTGAATTTACCTTTCGGGGGCTGAGCCATGATCACGTGGGAACTCCCATACCTCAGACGAATGGTGCCAGCAACAGGATTTGATCACGATTACGCGCGGTTGCTGCGGTGGGTTCAAATCAGACTGGGCAAATGGGTAACGGTTGCCACAACAACAGTGTCCTTGATACGAAGCAAAAAGCCTTTAAAGCCCCTTGATGATGCATTGGGGCCGTTCCTCAGTGAAAACGTTTTACAAAACAGTACGGGTAGGAAATTGGCAACTGGGCCAACTTGATGAACTTCTCAAGATTGAACAGTTGGACCTACAAATGAGCACTTTATAAAACGGGCTACAGCGCAGCGGAATGTTATGATACAAGGTGTTCACAATTGTGGACAAGGAATCGGTTCTTGGGCAAAAGGATTGAACACAGGTAGTGCCTACGAGGTAGGGTAGCAGGCAACAACCCTAGCAGAGCAGCTGTCGTGGTTGTCAAACACCGCCTGTGACTGGGATCATAATCTATTGGGATAAACGAAGCTCTCAGCATATTTGGCAGGTGCAGCCACCACATGAACTTGGACGCAGCAACGTACACTGCCACGCACAACCCTGCCATACTCGCGGGCCACACAAGGTGCTGTTGGAGAAGCACGCCAACCCACATGAGCTGGCCACGCGGTTTATGGCATTGCAACATGGCGCACTCCACGCTTGCCAGGTACACTGCCGATCAGGCTGCTGCCGTCTTACTCTCGTCACTTGCTTTCTGCTTTGCCAGTGAGTACAGGAAGGTCCCCAGGATAGCAATGCTCGACCCTGCCCAGTTCAGGATGGACACAGGGTTTCTGAAGAACAGGACACTGGACACCACGACTGCCACTCGCTTCATTGTGTTCCCGACGCTGAACGTGACTGGTGATATGCCCTGGTTGAGCACCATGTATGACGCCTGCACACATGGAACAGCCAGTCAACGTCGTGACATGGTTGGGCAATGCTCAGGGCGGGCACTCCTTCAGCAGAAAGCAGGCGGGCGAAAGTACCTGGTTGTAGAGGTGGTAAAAGAGCCCCCCTATGGCCAGCATTTGGTAGACGGCCAGGTCGGAACCAGCTGAGGCTGCTGCTGCACTCCACGCCCCAGACCACTTGCTGCCCTCCATGTAGAACGCCACGGGAGCACAGTACACGATGGAGATGATGGACAACAGTCCAAAGAGGTTGATACCATCCATTTCCTGCGCGCCACACAGGGTATCAATATGCCAGGTCTGCCACATCTCCTTGCCAAGGTTGTCATAGGTGTGTGGGTGTCGTAGGAAACCACTGCAATGCCCACAAAAACCTCACCCTGAAGTCGTTCAGCGATTTCTTGGAGTAGACATTGCGCAGCACCATGCCCACGTTAGAGATCATGGCGTTGTTGAACCCTGGCCATGAAAAGCTCAGCTCCTTCAAAGCAGACAGCGAGCAACCGCCCACGATGGGCAGCAGGGAGAGCCACACATAGTATGGGTAGGTCTCCTTGAGAATGAGACCGGAGAGAGCCACTGAAAACACAGGCTCTGCTGCTTTCACGATGTGGGCAAAGGACACTGCCATCTGGCTGAAGCTGACACATGCTGAGACATGCCCCACGGTGTGGAACAGCGCCACGGGCAGCAAGGCTGTCAGGAGTCCTTTGGTGACCTTGGGAGCTGGCTGCAGCTTTGTCACCCACAGCATCGCCATGAAAGCTCCGCTAGCAACTGCATGCATGAACTAATGTTGAAAAAGAGATCGAATATGCATGCACAACACCAGCACGCCTCTGTGGCCCCTGAAAAAAGTTGGAAACAGATTCCAACGATGTACTCACCCAGCTGAAAAGTGGCGATGAACCAGGGGCACGGGAATATGTTGAGGGTGCTCTTGTTCACGATGTTGAACACGATGTTGAACGCATACCTGCGTGTCGGGGACAACGTTAGCACAAAGCCCTTATAGGGAGTTAGACAACAACGCGCAGCCAACGACGTACCATGCGAGCACGTAGGCTGTGGTTTTGATCGGCCCAGCGTGTCCAGCGCCATCTGGACCTGTGGCAGCATTACTGGCTGCAGCGGCGGTGACAACTGATGCCCGAGAGCTGCACCTGGATGCGTTGAGTGCCGGGCACACAGCACTGAAGCTCTTCAGCGGGACGCTTTCCTGTGTGCGCAGAGGGCCCCTCGCGGTGTTGCTGCTTGCATGTTGCAGTCTGTGGGCAGATGGCGCGGCATACTGGGCACGCGTGTTGATCCTGGCACCGCTGCACCCCTTGGGCAGCGCACCACGTTGCGCCGACAGCAACATCGTACTTGTCACAACTCAGCCAGCCTTGGTGGCAAAGAAAAAGAAAGCGCAGGTGCAGCGGCAGCATGCATGCTGCTATATATTCAGCATGACTAACCACTCGGGAGTTCCAAAACCCTTCCAAAACCCTTCCAAAACCCTAAGAATGAAAGAAGCAAGAGAAGGAAGAAAGGAAGGCGCGCCCACACGGTGACAGCCAGGCACAACACACACATACACACAGGGCGTGTTTCACCTTGCCAAACATCAAATTTAAGCGCGAGAAAAGAATCAAAACGCCCTCCCACACCCTATTCGCCCAGGGCCGCCTAGCAGCCCATAAATTGCCCTGCGTCCCTCACTTTACCTAAACTATTCCTGTCATCATCAGCGACAAGAAGAACAAACAATCCCCAAAGCATAGTTTCTGAGGGAAAATCACGATTCAAAAGCTACCACCTGGTCCCTCCTCCTCCTCGTCCTCCACCCCCAGGGTCTTTGCCAGCGCTTGCTCCGCCGCCACCATGTGACCCTCCACCTCCTTCACCAGGTCATGCAGCACCAGCGGGTGCAGCCACACATACGACGCGCACACACCAAGAACCGCGGCGTAGTCTGGGTCAACCTTCATGCGCACGTGGCCACGCTGCTTACCGAGCCTGGAGGCAGCATATTCCAAATAATCCCCTGGTTCCCGTCCAGTTGAGGGATCTGCTGCTGGTGCCTGGTTGCCCACGTCTGGGGGTCCCACTCCAGATTGTGGCTGGTGTGCAGGTGCTACAGGCTCCAATTGCACCGCAATGCGGCCAAACAGCGGCACAAACAGCTCAAAGTCCTCAACAAGGCCATACCCTGAGCATATGTTCTTCTTGGCATATTGCATGTAGGCGCTGAACATGGAGTCAGGGAGGGAGGTCACCTGTGCAGCACAGAACAGGATACCCTCGTACAGTGTTCAAACATGAATTGCTGTAATCCACATACCAGCAATCATTACAAAATCAGTGGTCCTAAAAGCAGCACAATCCTAGCCCATCCACAAGCAGTGCTGCTGCGGGCATGCCCACCCACCTGCCCCACTGACAGAGGAAAGCGGCAGGCCTGGCCCAGCCGCCGGTACACCTCATCAGCCCATTCCAGCCAATCAGGTGGTGGCGGCAGCGGATCAGGCGGACAGTGTGGCGCCCCATCCAGTCCATAGAACAACTTCACTGCCACCACGATGCACACCATGAGGTACGGGTAAGGCAGCTGGCGGCCCTGCAAATGACACAACAAATTGCTGGTCATGGTGGAACATTCCTGACACATTGCTTTTAGCAACATGCCACACACCACCAAGGCTCATTAGCTGCAGGCATAAAACTTGCCCATCACACTGCAAGAAAAATGCCCATCACACTTCACCATCTACCACACCGTCCGGGAAAATAATTGGAACCTGTTTTATGGGTGGGGATTTAATTAAATATAAAAATGTGTATTATTATACTATTACAAGTGAAATGCAATCGTTTTACATAGAAAGCTTAAAATATAGTAAAGATGCAAACTAAACATCCACAATTGCTTGGGCGCTTGGGCGCACCTTCAACCCCTGGCTCAGCCCCATTGCCGGCAGGTCCTGGCAGTACACCCTGAACAGCTCCAGTGCAGGGGCATGCAGCGCCTGGGGCATGGCCAGGTCAAGCAGCGTGCGGTGCAGCAGGGCGGGCACATTGGGAGGGGGTACCGCCAGGCGCAGGCGTGCAGCCAGGGTGCCGGTGCTGGCGAACAGCTGCTGCATGCTGGGCACACCTGCAGGAGGTGGGCACATCAGCGGATGAGCGGGAGTTGGGCACTTCACCTGAGTAAGCACGCATGAGGATACGCAAATGGCTGCGCAGGCTTGCAATGCCGGTGCAGTGTTTGGTGCATGCGCAATGCGAACCACATGATCACGCGTGCTGCTGCAGCAGTGTCGCCAATGAAATGGAAACGCGTCGCCAATACAGTCACAACCAGCATCCCGTCAATCAACTCACTCCGCGGCTGTCGCAGCAACCTTGGCAGCACCACGCCCTCGTGCTCATCCACGATGTGCTGCGTCAGGGTGGAGAACTCAAAGTAGGGCAGCACCCCGTCCAGGGCCCAGCGCACCACGTCGTGCGGCATGACTGCCTCCCGCAGGTACCAGCACGCCAGCAGGCACAGGCACAGCGTGGCCTCGTGGGGCACCATGTTGGTGCCACCTATGCACAGCGCCTCGGTGAAGTTCATGCGCTGCTTGGCGGCGGCAGACTCGTTGTACTCGGCGGCATCGGGCGGCGCCTCCTGCTGCGCGGCGGCCATGCTGGCCACAGTGCGGTCGGAGCGCAGCTCAACCTCCCTGGCAACGTGGGAAGGGGGCCCGCGGGGCGGGTGAGCGCATGAGGAGGCTGCAGTGTGCTAGGGTAGGGGGAGGGGTGTTTGCCTGCAGGTGCTGACAGGACACGCTGGTGCAAGCATGCGTGAGGTGACTGATCACTTAAATTTTTTTGGTAATCCTTGCAATAACGGTAAAGGATATCACTGGGGTTTCCAAATAGCCATGTTGGGATGGTGAAGGCTGCTTGGGTTGGTTATGGCAGCAGCAGCATGCCACCACCTGTCACACAAGTCGAGACTTCTTCCGGTCCATGCTTCAGCTGTTCCCCAAGAACGCTGTGCACTGTAGACCCTAAGCCCAAAACCCTAATGGTGAAAGCAGGCGTGCAATACACATCGTGCCAATACGCAGAGAAGCCAAAATGGGTTGCTTACTCGGCATAGCCCTTCTCCAGTATGGCCGACGAGGCCAGGTAGGCGAACCACAGCTGCCGGAGCACGTTGCGCACATGGGGGTCAACTCCACAGTGTTCCACAAGCGCGTCGCCCTGCTTCTGGACACCACAGGGGATACTTCTCTCAGAGATGGTGGTATTAGGAGTGGTGTTTCAGGGCAGCTAGGGCAGTGCTGTGGCCACCTGCAAAGCTGCTGCCTACCTGTAGCACGTACTGGCAGCAGTGCGTGTAGCACCTGAGGGGCTCTGCTGCAGTGGCATACACCTCCTCCTTCTGCACGCGCCCTGCGGTGTTGCTGCCTATGCGCCTGCGGCTCACCTCAGCACCCTCCACCTCCTGGGTCTCCTCGAGTATCGCCTGCACACGCACAGGATAGGGGTACACGCCTGTGCCATGTCGGGGGATATATACACTTCCTGAGATGCAAGATACTCGTGTTATGGTAGGTGCAAGTGGAAGCACCAGGTTGCACTAAAACCTGCATGCATGCATTTGCGTATGCGTTTGCATATGCAATTGCATGCACCTGCCCAAAAAGGCAAGGATATGCGGCAGGGCCACGCCATATGCTGCGTACCTGAGATTGCGTGCCGCAAGCCAAACACACATACACGCCGTCTCGAAAGGTGAAGGCTGTGCCCAGGCACATCTCGCAAACTGGCTCGTTCCCAGCTTGCATCTTGGCACGCAGACCGCAGACCCAGCCAACTGTTCAAACCTCAGCAAACATAGTATCATAGAGTGTAGTGGCAGATTAAAACACGTGAAGCTTGAGTGAAAGAGCGCAAGCTCTAGAGACAGTACGTGCACCCACTCGTGCGCCAAGGAATCCACCTCAACGGTTTTCGCGGTTTTGTATGGCAGACATCCTCATGGCTATGCTCGTGGTTGTTGCAGATCACAGACACACTACGCGACACAGAACGCTGTGCATGGCGCTTCCGTTCTTACAAAGATCGTTCACTGTTCACAACGAGCGCAACCCTAGGGTTTAGGTATTTATTCCTCGCCCTAGGGTTTGTTTCCAATGCCAATAACCAATTGAATGCAAGTCTAGCTCTGAGCGGCACTCAGTTGTGAATGGTAAGTAAGAAAGAAAAATACGTGCACACCAAGACATGGCAGGAGTTGTACAGTGATGTAATTCCAATTTCTCTGTCATCCCACACATACGCAACCATATACAGAAAGAATGAAACGCCCACAGGTTATCACCAAGTGGAAACACAGGGTCAGTAATATACAAAGTGCTAGGTGTAGTGTGGATGGAACACTCATTGTTCTGTACAAGCAATTTTGGTAAAATACACGTACAGTAGCATGTTCAACTGTTTCCCACCATGACAACATGGGCAGTTCACGTGACACACTTACACTCTCACAGGCTGAAAATGAGGAGCACATCCCCTCCACCAGTATACTAGTACGCTGACAAAAATAGGACCCGCCCCAGCTGGAACTTGTGAAAAACCCAACTGCAGAAGCGGCTACGCCTCAGCGCGGCCCTAGCACCCCTCCTCCTCGCTCCCCTCCTTGCCCGCTGGTTGCACCCCCCCTCTGCACCACACCGCGATGCGCCCCTTGAGCTCCAGGTGCGGCTGCAGCGCCAGCGCCTCCAGGGGGGCGCGCGTGAATGGGTCGGTGGGGGAGATGGCCAGGTGGCGCTCGATGGTGGCTCGGTCCAGGGTGACGCGCGAGTCCGGCAGCAGCACAGGGTCGTGCATGAGGGTGTGCATGAGGGGGTCAAGGAACTCCTCGGGGGGGTCTGCCAGCCAGCTGCTGGCGTGCTCAGACTCAGCCAGGGCGGCTCGGGCAGCCTGCAGGGGGATGCGGGGGGATGTAAGCATGGCAAACCAGGGGGATACGTCGCAAAAGCAGATCGCCCATGCTGTGGCCATTTGATGTCACACATCATCAAGCGTGTATAAGACAACCGACAAGAGTACACTGCAGAAGTGGGTGGGTGGTCCAGCCACGCCCAGCAGCTAACACGTCAAGCCGAGGGATGGCTTGACCTATCGCACCCACAATCACACCCCCACCCTCCTCACCATGACCTCCTGCAGCAGCTGCGCTGCCTGATAGGCCCAGCTGCCTGGCTGGCCGCGCGAGGTGAGAGGCCGCGGTGCCCGCCAGGCCTCGTACCACTGGAACCCTAGCAGGTGCTGCAAACCCTCCTCTAGGGCTTGGTCGTGCGCCAGGCTGGCCACCAGCGAGTGGTGTGTGGGGCAGGGCCGCTGCAGCTGCAGGGCCTTCTCACCGGTATGCAGGTTGAGGAGGGTGCCTGTGGGGGGGAGAGGGGGGACAGGGATATGAGCAAGGTGATGGCAAGCGGGAGGGTGGGTGGGAAATGGCTTGCCCATGCCCTGCATCACTCTCTTTTCCTTTTCCCTTTGACGAGCTGCAAAAGGTTGAGGCGCTTTGGGAACAGATACTCACATTATAAACAGCAGCGAAATCAGTGGACCCTGTATTTTGGCCCACCCACCACCGCCACCACCCACCTGCCAACGGCGCCAGCAGTGGCGGCCGCGCCAGCTTCTCATTTGACCCTGGCAGCTGCATGTCCAGCGCAGTCTCAAGTGCGGATGCGGCTGGGCCCGCCAGCGTGTGCGCCAGCAGGAATCGCACCAGCTCTGAGAGGCGCATGAGGTGCAGGGGGGAGCCCTGAAGCGTGGAGGGGTGGGGGTGTGTGTGGAGTAGTGGGAATCCGTGCTCGCATGGTTGCTTGAATATTGAATGCTCACTTCCATAACGAGGGAAGGCTTCTGGCATGTCGGTCCGTTTCTTTGCTCTTAGCAGGGCCTAGCCGGTTGCTTTAGAGTATTCAAAACACTTGGGGATGATTGCAGGCAAATCAGACAAATAACGCTTTTTGTTAAGCTTTTCAGAGTAAATCCAAAGATCTGCAGCCCTTCTTACGCCCGGTAAATCGCTTTTGTCGTCGCATTCACTTCAAAGACGATGAAGCCCCGGTACGATGGCCTTTGGGTGCACCACCATACCCGTAAGAATGTGGTGGGGATGCTGAGAGTGCACCATACACCGTGCATACAACGGGCCATTAGCCCATACAAGGGACATTGGGGTCGTCATGGCCTGTTGATCAACTGAGGAACAACCCCCTCACCCCCACCTGTGTTGTTTGTTATACTGTCCAGCGGAGGGGGATTGAGGGGTTGTTCCTCAGTTGATTAACACAACCCCCCAGCGGAGAAACCCCTCAAGCCCCAGCCTCCCACCCGCCCCAGCCACTAACCACCCACCTGCAGGAAGGCCTCAGGCAGGCTCTTGGCCCAGAACTCTAGAAGAGTCTCCAGGCTCACTGACGTCTCAAACATGATACCGCATTTGCGCTGGTTCACTTGGTCGCTGGCACGGGCGGAAGGGCGGCCGGGTTGGGGCTGGAGGTCCTGTGTGGGTGGGGATTGGAGGGTTGACGGAGGGGGTTTCATGTGTCGCCAGGTGGGTTGTGCAGTATGCCAGGGCGTATTATGTGTGTACAGTCAAAAATAGAGGGAGAAGCGCCACCAGTTGCTGGTTCAGATGGCGCGCCAGAGGGTTGAGCATGCAGGCTACAAGCGCAGCCGCGTGGGAGGGTATGTGGTCCAGGAAACACTGGGCTGGAAAAAGCAAGCAGTGCATCCCCTGTTTCTCACACGCATGCAGCCACCCACATGTCGGTTTGGCCTATGGCATCCCACCTTGAGCGCCACAATGAACTCGTAGACCGTGTAGGTGAGGTTATTGAACAGGCGCGTGAGGAAGGTGTTGAGCAGGTGCGGGTGGGAGCAGCAGGTGGTGCGGATGCACCCCTGGTACAGCCGCGCTATGGAACTGGAGGGTTGACCACCAGCCTGCGGCAGGGGGGTTGGGAATTGACGCTATGCCCGGCACCGGCGGGGGTACTTGCCTCCATGCATGCAAAAACATGTACACCGAACTACAGCAGCACACTACCAACGCTCTCTGCATTTTAAGGCAATGTGCAACTTTTGATGTTCCATACAGTGCGCTGTGCTGCCATGCATGTGGAAGGGCAGGAAGACTAGGATAGTCCTATTCCAGTCCCCTGTCAAGGGGTGATGCCCCCTCCCTTGTTGCCCTCTTATCGCACCCACCTTGGCCAGGCTTGTGCACTGCACCATGCGCAGCAGTATGCCGGTCACCGTCACCCAGGAGCGGCCATCAAAGCTGGCCAGCAGGCGCGGCACAAGCTCATGCTGCACCAGGCGGCTGCGCTGGAAGGCGGGCTGAAGCTCCTGCGCGGGAGTCAAGGGGGGTGGGTGGGCGATGTGCGGGTGGGAGAATCAGGACCACCGGGGAGGAAGTGCGCAGTACCATGTTTTTTTGGTGCTGAATGCTGTGAACAGACTGCTCAGCACTTGGTGCAAAGACATCTGATCACCGGTAAAACACTGTGCACAAGTTGCTGATCCAATCGGAAAACCACCAGCACCAGCAACCTCCCAACCCCCATCCCTCTCCCCTCCCCACCTTGCACTGCCACGTGACCGATATGGACTGCAGCAGCTGGTCGCGCAGCTCTGGGTTGACCACCCTGCCATCGCTGAAGTGCAGCGTGAACAGCTCAAGCAGCGCATCCATGGTGGGGGGCGGCAGCGCGGGGCCCTGCGCCACCCCCCTGGGCCCCTCACACACCTTGCGCAGCGCATGGAACATGTCCACCACTGCATCCAGGTACATCTGCGCAGAGGGGGTGGGGGGTGGGGATGGGGCGCACGAGTGGAGGTGCACAGCTGACGTATTGCATGGCGCGTGATCAAGGGTGTGGCACAGTTGGGCTGAAATGGCATGGTTTGTGGCATGAAGGGCTGGAGCATGTGCGGATGAAGCCCACCATCTCGTGATGCTACCCACACTGTGCATTGGTGTTGCTACAAGTGTGCCACCTACCTCCGGCACCCACGCAAACAGCGCGTTGCGTTTAGCGCACTCCCTGAGCAGGTGCGTGAGGAAGGTGCACAGCGAGGCCATGGGGGCCAGGTGGGAAGGGGGCACCAGCCACGCCTGCGGAGCATAGCACAGATCACATCACAACCAGCAGTGCGCAACACTTATACAAATCACCTCTGCAGCAGCAAGGCCATTGTGGCATGCGCACCAACTTAACATCATGACCCATTCCATGCACCCAATCCGTGCACATCCAGCATATTATTATAATCCTTGCACATCCAGCATATTACTGGTATATGCTGCATATACCACTCGCGCGCCCCCCCCCCCCGGCACACCCCGCCCCACCCCCAATCCCCAGTGTTCCCCGCTCCTCCCCATTTCTCCATCTGCCACTCATACCTTGAACCACGCCAGCTGGCGCACACACACCATCTCGTCTGCCAAAAACACCCCCCTCGCAGCCGTCAGGTTGGGCTGGTATTCCCCCAGCAGCAGCCCCTGCCCCGCCATCTGGCGGTCCACCTCCGCCACCTGTGCGCGCAGCTGCGCCCAGGCCTGCACCTGCGCCCCGCTTGCCTTAAACCACTCCACCACGCCCAGCACAAACAGCTGCACGCACCAGTCAAGCAGCTGGGGCGAGGCGCCTGTGGGGGCAGGCAGCAGGGGGGGAAGGGCGGTGAGCAGATATGGGGAAACGTGTGATCAGTTGGTGTCGACCTCAGTCAAATGATGCTGGCTACAATGTGCATGCACAAAGGAGGTAGTTGGGATCGAAGAAAACGAGTACTTGATGCGTGCAGTACAAAAGGCATGGTCACCCATCATTGGGGTGAATTGGCAGCAATGGGTAAATGAAAAACAGCGCAGGACGCATGTGCAGGCATGCATGGGTGGGGACAGGATCACGTGGCAGGCGTCCACAGCCACCCTGAACAACTGCTGTGAACAAATAACCGTCATATCATATGTCGATTCCACCCAGCGGAACACAGACACGCTGCGCCAGGCAAAGTAAGTGTGCCTCCACGCACCGTGATGCCCATCCGCCAGCGGCCCTCCCAGTGGCGCCATGCGCAGTAGCAGGGGGGTGTAGTCCAGGGGCTGGGGGGGTTGCTCCTTGCGCAGGAAGCTCAAGGTGCCCCCCAGGCGCTGCGCGTCGTGGTACTGGTCCACCGAACCCTCTGCAAACCCCTGCAATGGCATCACACGACCCTCACACCCATCCACCATGCGTGAGGTGCATTGACACTGGCCCAGTTAGGCACACCCACCACACATGCGCGCTGCAATCCGCACTGGGTGTTCTCAACACCAGCCACACCCTTGTATGATGCACCACGAGCGGTCTATTTACCCCACACCGTCAACACATGCGACGAGCACCTGGACAAGGGGCGCACCAGGACAAGGGGCGCACAATGGGCACAATGATGCTGGCCATCAAACATGCATGGCTAATTTAAAAAAAAAATGATTTAATTATTATAATTTAATATTTAATCTAATATGACATTTGTTTTGCGTTTGGTACAGCGGGGCCCACCTGCAGGAACAGCTCCTGAGCCTGGAAGGTGCGCAGCCGATGTCTGTCATCCACCACCCATGCATCCTCCGCATGCAGCATTTGCTGAAGAGCGAAGAACACGCTGACCAGCACAGTGCTATCTGCAAGAGAACATCCAAACAACACTCAGGCTAGGATTGTTTGCAGCATGGCGGCCGCTGGACGGCAATGGTCTGCAGTACCATGTGCCTTCCCATACATTGCGAGTGCTAATATAGATGCTTTGCAAAAGGATCATGCACACATTTTACAACAACACACCCAATGGTATGCACCCAGCAGACACAGCCCCTGACCTGACAACCCCGGCGGCAGCACGTTGCGCGTTGCCCCCTTGTTCTTCACCACCAGATGGTGCACAAATTGCGTGAGCAGGATTTCTTGGCAGTGCATGGGCGCCCCGCCAGCGCTGCTGCCCACCGCCAGGGGGTCCACTGCTGGTGCACCAGCCATTGCCCTGCACAGGCCCAGGCGGCAGGCCTCGCGGCGCGCGGTGGCGGCGGTGAGGTCATCCAGCGAAGAGACAAACCCAGCGTACTCTGCACCCATTTGGCGGTCGTCGTCGCCGCGGCCTACAGCAATGGAGGCAACAGCGTTCGGTACTAGGAACCCATGGTGCGAGGCTCACCCGAATGCATGCAGGTGTGCCGCAAAATAGGCTGACTATACCCCTGCTCCCTTGCTGAACATGCGACCCCTGAACATTTGCATGTGTGGCTTGCAGCATGTGCCCTGGTAATGCATCATGCACCACGACATGTGCATCATGTGACACAATGTGTGCATGCCACCTGGCGCCGCCATCACCCCACCTGCCCGCCAGCTGTGCGGCAGGACCTGCTGCAGGTCTCGGCTGGTTGCCTGCTTGTGCACAAACAGCAGCTCCAGGGTGGGGAAGAACTCACGCCACTTGAACCACGCCCCCTGCACGCTGCCCAGCTGGAGCAGGCAGGTGGCCAGGCGCAGGTGCTCCTCTGCCTGCGGCTGCACCATGCTGGTGCGCACATGCAGCGTGATGGCTTGCAGCGTCAGGCGCCAAAGCGCATCCACGTCCTCCCCAGGCAGGGTGGCCGAGAGCATGTGCGCCAGCCTCTCTATGGCGGGATTGGTGCGCTGGTACTCCGCTGCGTCCGCTAGATCATCGCCGCACTGCTGCCCGCTGTTGCCATAGGCAAACAGGTCGAGCAGCATTGGCAGGAAGGTTTGCTGCACATGGAACGGCGAGCGCAGGAATGGCTTGAGCTGCTCTGTTAGGCAGGCGCACAGGGTGACGCACTCCTTCACCCCCAGCCGCGTCCCACATGCAAATGCGGGCGTGCCGTATGGGAGTGGCTGCCCTTTGGAAGAGTGTATTATCCGCTGGATGCACTGCAGCAGGTAGTGGGCGGTGCGGATTTCGTGCTCTGGAGGGAACGCCTGCAGGGGCTGGAAGGAGCGCTGGGGGAACAGGAAGGGAGTGGCGCCAAAATTCAGCTGAGAGCGCTCCCCCTGAGACAGGCTGAGGGCGGGGAAGTAGCTGAGGCCAGGCAACCTGCGCCTAATTGAGCTGAACGCAACTCCAAGGTTGACCCCATTACGTGTGAACACGATGTCCCCCCTGTCCAGGTCGATGCAGCAGCCGATGACGTCGCCAGCTGCCCAGGGCTCGCCATAGGACATGCAGCTCACGTTCCATTTGCGCACCCGTTTGCCGTCAAACGCATAGCTGCAGATGGACGCGTTGGTGGAGTTAGGGTTTAGGGTTTAGGGTTGCCGTCAAAGGCATAACTGGGCAGGAGGGGTTGGTGAGTTGCCATACAGCACTTATAACACTTGCTGCTTGCTGTGAATTAGAGTGACTCTGCCTCAGCAGTTATTGAGGGCACGGGGCCAGTGTCACATATGCATGCATATGCATACACCCGTGTACCTGTCCGGAGCGTCTCCTACGCCCTCTTCATGCGTGTATTTGCAGCGAATTGTGGCCCAACCTATCTGTTGGATTCCAGACGTTCCAAGCACGGCCTCGTACATCCATTTTCCCGAAACCACTTCGACTCCGGCCCTGTAAGAGACACAACAATTCAGTCGATGCTGCCAACACAGACCTGGTTTCGGGACTTCCAAAAACTCTTTTGAAACGGTATTTTGCTCAGGTAAGGCGTGGGAACCAACCCACCTGGCGGAAGAAAAGTTTGAGAGGCTCTCTACCCACTGCAACCCTGTGAACTCCACCAGGTTCAGACCTTCCCCAGTCCCAGGCTCCAGGACAACACGCTCCGGACCTGCGCGTCCCGTTGCGTCGGCATCTTGTTGCCTTAACGTGTATTGCCTGGCCTGAGTGGCTGTGCAAACACGCGTGACGAGGTCAGTGATGGACTGGTCACACGGGCTGTCATCCTGGCTCTTTGACGTCAACGAAGTTTCGCACTGGAAGATGTACTGCAGAAGGTTGTCCAGGGCAGTGCTTCCAGAATGCCTGTAACAAGACCCAGAGGCTGTTTTGAACCTGTCTTCTAGCAGAGTTGTGAGACCTTGCGATGGCTTGCGGAGTTGTGTCATTCTTCGTACTCTAACACGCCCACCGAGTTTTCGCTGATGCAAACGACACAGTAATGCTTTCTCACGCTCCGCCAATCAGCAAGCTCCTTTTTAACGCTTGTTTTATGCCAAGGACAGTGGCCAAAGGGAACTTCAGGCTCTGTCAGTGACAGGGTGACCCTGCAGGGCCCTTCAAGGTTCAGTAAAAACCCTTCAGGTGAACTTCACTGAAGGGTTGAACCCCGCTGTGAAACCCTACTTGCAAACGCAGCAAAACCCTAGAGAAATAATCATTATAGTATCGTAGTAATTATTACAAGATTACAAGATTTATTTGACAGTCACATTCAGGGAGCCAACCCGGGCTCGCGAGACTGTTGAGGGTATTACGAAGGGTTATTACGAAGGGTTTCTTGCACACAGTGTTTTGCGTTCCTCCCTCACTGTATGCAACTCCTAGGAGGCCTTCTAACACATGCACATCACACGCGCTCTATACTGCTGAGTCAGGCATTTTCTGCGTGTTACCTTACCCTAAGACTTCACTCCCTCTATAGAGGGCAGCACCCAGCCTTGAGAAGTAAACTTATAGCAAAATGGAAGACAGGGCACGCACTGGCCCATTGGACAAGGTGGCACTGAGGATCACAGTCTGTCAATTTGTATTACCGGAGTATATTGTCTACGCCTACCATAACGCTTGCATCCTTGACAACCCGCAATATGCCATATTGGGCTGTACAGCTGTTCTATGGTTGTGTTGGTGATCATGTAATTTTTCCTGAGATGGGCAATGGCTTTGGGACACTGGCTAGTATTGCTGTACACTATGTGGACCATGGACGGGTCTGGGATACTACTACCTAGAGAAACATGAATTTTGCTGTCTGTGAACCTTGCGGCATGAACGCCAGCGTGCTTGCCACGAGTACACACCAGCACTTGTTTGCCAGCTAGTACCAGCGCTGCTAAGGTGACCTACTGGGTGCCACTGGGGAAAGTATGAGGCTGACTGGGCACACCATACCACGGGCGGCACGTGGTAACAAAATGGGACATAAAATCTTCATGAATGTGCAATCATGCTAAATCTACTGTAACAGTTACGTAATGAAATGGGCAACACCTGTCTAAGCTTGCAGCTGTATTGTGAAACCTACACAGACAGCCAGAACATGTGGGCGCTGACGAACTGAGGGAGGGCACCATCACACAAAACTTGTGCACAGGAACCCCCTGCACATGACCACGGGTTTCACACTATTAACTGGGGTCCTAGGAAAAGCAGTCACAGCGATGGCAGTCAAACTGCTACTTGTGGCAAGTCCTTATATATGACATATAACACTAGCTATGGTCCTTCCCCTTGTAGGCATTGCAGCACAGCGTTCTGCACCTATCAAACGCATATGCGGTGACAAACTGCCAGGGGTAATGAAATCATCTACCGGGATTAAAGAAAAAGTGCTGCTATCTAACCTACACCTGCAAAATACTAGAAAACAAGGTGACTGAAAGGCCAAACTAGCCGTCAAATCAATAGGAAGCCACCAGTGGTTTCTTTTAACCAAAGGGCTGCACATGCCAAATCAATCCACTATCAATACCGAACATCAAGGGCAATCGTGGGCCTGCATTCCAATCAGCCTCATCCATTGCAGCGCACGTTGCAGCGCGCACAAAGACAAGTGCATCCTAGCAGCATAACCTAAAAAGGATTGCACAGCCAAATCTGGACTGGCATGCACATCTGCCCTACCAAGAACAACCACGGTGCCAGCCACAGCTGAAGTTGCTACTCAACCTCACGCCAAAAATGCTGTGTGCATGCTGCAAGCATGCAAAAATAGCTGGAGTAACCAGCAAAAATGTTGGCGCTCGACCGCCTCCCCCGGCTGCAGCCTCAGGACGCCACGCGCGCCCGCTTGTTGAAGCGCGAGCCCTGCAGCGGGTCGCTTGCAAGCACAGTCAGCGCCTCCCCGCAGATGTCCCTCCCGTTGAGGCTCTGCAGCGCCAGGCGCGCCGCCTCCGCCGCCTCAAACTTGACCACCGCGTAGCGCTCGTCCGCCTGCAGCTGCACATACTCCACCGCCCCACACTGCTGGAACACGTGACGCAGCGCGTAGTCCGGCAGGGGGCGGGACAGCACCGTGTACACCAGCGTCTCGTCCTGCACCGCCTGACCCAGGGCAGGGTCCCAGGCGGCTTCCTGGTCCAGCTGCATGGGTGAAGACGACTGGCGCCGCGCGCTCTTCATGCCGCCATCCAGGCCCAGCGCGGGGTCCATTGGGCCCAGGCTGGCGTCCATGGCGGCCAGGTGGGCGGCGTCCATTGGCCCCGGCCGTGCCTCCAGCGCCATGGCCTGGTGGATGGCGAGGTCCCGGTCCATGTTGAGGTCGCGCGCAAGCTCCTCGAGCGTGCCACCTGGCGAGGGCAAGCGAGTGGCTTCATGCATGGGCCATGCAGCATGGCGATGGACTTTGTGGCATGCATATAGGAGGACGTACATAACATCACAACACACTCAAGTCCTGCTGCCGACACCAGATGAGAGTGCAACTTGGAATGGCGGTGCAGGTGCGGTGCAGTGCAGTGCGACTCTGAGTGCCTGGCAGCAGGGGTTCCACAGGAATCCAGCAGTGGGTTGGGCCTCCAACAGGGCATGGTCACATGCTCCTCATGCAGACAGACTGCATGACCTCATATGATACGAGTCAGATCATACCATGCACGAGTGCCCTGCGGATATGGCGTACCTGTCTTGTCCTGCCACTGCATGCCCAGCTGCGCCAGGCTGTTCTGCACCGCCATGACATCCCGACTGGGGACTGGCTCCATCCCCGCCATACTATCCATGCCCATGGGGCTGGCCAGCCTGTTGAGCTGGGTGCGGGAGCCAGAGGCTTGCATCTCGTCACCTGCACGTAGGCCCACAGGCGCAATGAGACCAAAGCCACACTGCAGATGGAAAACATACACTGCTTGCTGCGCAGTTGAATGCTCCAGTATGGGGGTCGCATGGTTGAAGCAGTTGAAGCAAACTGAAATATGCAAGCGGTGCACCGCAGCATCGCCCACTGCCGCCCCTGTGTAGAAAGCACAGCTGAGCGGTTTAACACAAACCGCACTGGGGTGACTGCTGTCTCTGGTGGAATGCATGTAACGAAGACAACCCATAAGATGGCCTAGATGTCAAGTGGTACATACCGAGGCGACCTAGCGGGTGGATTGGCGACGCAATGGAGGAGGATGGGCGTAGGGGCGAGGGGTGTGACGGGGAGGGAGAGTAGTCATCCATGGGGCTGCTCTTGGGGGCAGCGCGCGCGGTGAGAGGCTCAGCAAACATCACCTGGCACAGTGCAAAGTAGTGTGGTGTCAGCGCACCATAATGAATCCAACATGCTGGGTGCGAAAGAGGATACATACAGCATACAGGCACATACCATTGGTGGGGAAATTAAGTGTGCTGTTTGACATGGCAGCCATGGGAGCAAAAAGACATGCCAACAGCCTAGCCTGCTGCAAACATGTGAGCGCCCGCAGCCCAGCAAAGATTAGCTAACAAATATTTGTTGCTGTAGGCACATATGACCCTGGACTGCGTGTGACATCCACAACGGACAGTGACCCAGGCGCGCGTTAATGCAATCCTTGCCCACCTTGAGCCTCTGCCCCGACTGTATGGGGAACTCAAGACCGTTGAGCGCCTGCACAGCCTGCATGGCCGCCTCGGGGGTGTAGTAGTTCACGTACGCAAAACCCTGCAGCAGCAGCACATTTTTTTTCAAACCCTAAACCCTAACCAGGTTCTTGTTTTCTAATGCACACATCGACATGAGCGCCCAATGACGAGTGGCTACTCAAGATATGCATCGCCCAACACTGCCTATGCGATAATGATGCAGGCATGCTTGCCAAGCCATGTGCAAGTGGATGTTGCATGGACACCTTGTTGAACAGGTTGCATCCACGCTGCTCAACCATGTTGCTGCATGTGCTGTGATACGCTGCATGGTTTCATGTGTGGCACAGGTCACACCTTGGACATGCCCGTATTCCTGTCCCGCTTGAGGTCGCAGTACTCCATCCCGGGGAACTTTCGAAACAACAACGCAAGCATCTCCTCACTCACACCCTGCAGAACACACCGCCACGCGTTGGAGAAAAGACTTGGACCAACAGTTGCTGCCGGAAGCAGAACAGGCTGTGCTGCCAATGCGCATTGTGCAGTGCATGGCCAACAACCCACAGGCGCATCAGAAAGTTGTCGGTTACCAAAGCTGCAATATTAATTACTTAACTTTATATTTTTATATACTTATATTTTATTATTTGGTGGCAGTGCACAGGATGTGGTCAGCAATCACCAGGTGCCCATGGCTACACGCGAATGGCGACGCACACCTTTGGTACCACCACGAACAGGCGCTGCTTGCTGACGGCATCAGGGGGCGGGGGGGTCTCTGGGGCGCGCACCAGCGGCGACTGACCAGGGAAGGCAGGCCTCAAGGCTGCAGCACAGAGGAACCAACGTCACACACGGCAGCACAGAGAGAGGCAATGGAGCTGGGGGCCAGTGGCGCCAAGGGTGGGGCTGCAGGGTCACACGCGCCTTGCAGCGCAGCAATGGGGCCGCCGGCGGGAAATGCCCACCGTTGGCATGCCTACTGCAATTGAACCTCGATTGCGCTGTGGCAACTCTCCATGACCATCACAGCAGTATCAGGATGGGGTAACCAAACAGGGTACTGCACGGCCACGCGACATAGCAACACCCAACTGCATCTGTAACTGCGCAGCAAACACAGCAGTGGTGGTGCACGCGCTTCATACCTTGCACTGGGCTGTTGAGGCCAAGGGAGTGCAGGGCGCTGCCAACACCTGCACAGCCAGCCAACCAGTCACGCACTGCATAGCACCTTCTGCACTATAAAAAGGTCTGCAATGCACCCACCAACCAAGGCTATATTTGCGCCTGGACAGGAGGCATGCATGCATGCTATGCAGCGCTCACACCACGCAACACTGCACCCTCTCTCTGCGCACCTGCCACCTGTGCCATGTCCGCATCCATGGGCACTGTCATGCCACCCTGTGCCAGCACACACACTGCGTAAGTTACTGCTAGGCAAGGAGCTGCAGGGCTCAGCGGCGACAGCTTTCAGTGCAGCTTATATGTTCCTAGTACCACAGGGTAGGCCACGTGTGGTCCACTCAGGATGCCGACAAGCAAAAAGGCATCAGTGTTATTTGCTGAAAACAGCACAGAGTGCAGCTGGTTGCCTGCCATACCTGCTGGTTGGCACTCACTGAGGACGCGCTGGCGATGCGCTGCAGCGCGTTGAGGTTGCCCATGCCCGACAGGCTCTGGAGTGTGATGGCGTTCAGCATGCTGCCGTACTCTTGGAAATTCTGCTGCAAACCCAAGCTGCACACAATACACTTGTCACCACGGAAAACAGGGGTGATATCAGAGGGGCGGGCAAGCCACATCAGTGGACAGCAGCGGCAAAGGAAGCATATACACAATGCAACCTCACAGCCTGCCTTCATCACCAGCCACACACAACTAGCAACGTGCACTCTCCATACAAGCAAGTTTGCACAGCCCAGGATGGTGCCTAGTCAGTGAGCAAACTTGCCACAGGTCTTTTGGGTCTGTACCTGGCTGCTATGTTTTGGGGCCTGTTGGCTAGCAGTGCTTGCTGGTTGTAGTCAGGCAGTCCAGATGGCACAGGGTAGGCGGGGGACATGGGGGACCGCAGGAGGTTAGCTGCACAGGCACACAACCGGCGTTGGTGGTTGTTGCGCGACACAGGGCGTGTTACCCCAGTGGGGTCAGTACCACAGCGGGTGCTAGCAACGCAAGGGCACACCCAGGGCTGGAGGTAAAAGGGAAGCTGCGTGTGGTTTCAGGCTGAACACTGCAACGCACCTGTCCTCATTGGCGACAGTGGGCCAGGGGACGGGTCGAACAACTGCACACCACAGGAGGTCGTTTCAGCACAGCGCCATGAACCACCAAGCAAATGGCGAGGCAGTCAGGCAAGGGCAGCATTGCTTGTTGTCACCCTTGTACACAATGCAGGTGCTGCTCAGCTGTGCGTTCCAGTCACCTGTCTTGCAGTCGACAGGCAGTCTTGCGGCAGGTCTGTGCGACCCCGCTTGCTCTTGGGTTCGGCCAGCATGCACTTTACCGTGTAGTTGGCAATCTGCAAGGGCATGGACATGATTAGTCGGTGCATTTGGGTGGTTCATGTGCCAACAGCGCAACAGTACCACAGTGCACCAACAGAGGCCTGGATATGGTTCCCTGCACAAGCTTACCGTGCCTGTTGCACAGATCTCTTCTAGTGCTTGCAGTGCAGACGATGCCCTGGCATATTTGACAAAAACTATGCCCTTCGAAGCGATCAAATCCGCCTTACAATACTCTAGGTGACTATGCTTGCTCATTTCCTCCTGCGACAGTTTAATTGAATGTGAGCATGAGTCAGAGGTTTGCACCCTATACGACAGCAGTGCGCGATGCTGCAATGGGCACCTGAATAAGCCTGGCGTCAGCGTTCTTTGGGACCACCAGGAACAGTCTGGACCGTGGAGGGATGTTGTCAGGGTCATCATAAGGGTCTGGATCCGGGGAGTACCGTGCCGTGGGGGAAGGCCTGCAGAACATGCCCCACCCACGTTCACCCATGGTGAGCACCATGTACCAGGCGCGGCCGTGACTAGGCCCTAAACACGCACGCCGACACTTGCGCGCTCAAACCAGGCCAAGTTTGCAGACCCATGAACGAGAATGCGTGCTTGTGCGCTGGAATGGAGCCTTGCAACGGCCAGCACAGGCAGGGCGATTTGACGTCCGTCGGGCACACTAACCGCGTCGTGGGCTGAATGGAGTGCATGCATATCCCAAATGAAGCCAAAATCCTCCCACAACGGTACCATGACATAGCAATACTACGACTAGTGCGTTCACAACGAGTAGTTAGGGTGCGGTGGGGCGTACCTGCTACTCCTGGCCTCGGCCAATATGACTTTCAACTTGGGTCCAGCGCCCTGATTGAGAACTGCTTCGTGCAAGTTCTCAATCGCCCTCGCTGCCTCAGAGGCTTTTTCATACTTGACGTACGCCACTGTGGACACACCAGCGTATGGCTTACAGGCACGGAGGCGCGCAGGGTGAAGTGGGCAGCTAACATTGCGGGGCTGTGCAACTGGCTATACCGCCCATCACAACTCGTACCTCCTTTGTCACGAAGCAGCTTCACGCTCTCTACTTTGCCATAGCAATCAAAGGCTTCTTTCAAGTTCTCCGCCTGCCGCCAACGCACATCACGCTTTATATAGAGGAAGAGGCAACCAGGCAAAAACTGAGCTACAAATGGTACACAGTGGTACCTCTGCGTTTCTGCCACAAACCACAAACAATCTGCTGCCTGGTGGATCGTCGACATTGTCGTGCATATCTGCTAGCACGCAAACCGGTTTCCACGGGTGAGAGGGCTGCCAGCCAGAGCTAGTCACGGCTGCCCTTCAGCATCGGTTACAAGTTGGACAGTGAGGGGCTTCCAGTGATCTTGTCCCAAACAGCAGCTGGGCACTGGCTCCAAGGCCGGCAAGTCGCCCTTTTCGGCACTGGAGGCCCTGGCTATTGTTGCTACCACCTTAAACTTGCTCAACTCTCAGCTGTACACGCCTTAAGTATCGCCAGATGACAGGAGTTGCTGTGGAAACAATCATCATGCAGTGCTGAGAGGAATACGCAATGAACTGCAAGAGGGGAGGAAAGGATTCCTTCCTCGTGGGAATATCTCAAAATCACTTCCGGGCAACAAAAGATCTACGCCTTTCAAGATGGGCGAAAAGCTGCAAAAGCTGTTGCAGCCACCTCTAACGACCGTCTTTATCCCATCCGATCGCAGCCCGCAGGTTTAGATACATGGGCCTGCTACTTGCCTTGGACCAGACGCCGCTTCTCCTTGTTGGTTGACAGTGTGTAAGGGGACAAATACGTCGTCTGTGTCTCAAACCAACGCCACGATGTCAGGCAGTAATAAGGAGCCTGCTTTTGACCTGGGAGATTCTGCGTTCTGCAGCAGTCACTTTCGTATGTACGAGTTCAAGGTGCGTGGTGGTGATGGAGGCTGTTTTCGTATTGGTTGAGTTGCTTCATCATTGGTGCTCCTGAGGAAGCAGCCGTAGCAAACCTTCCACCGTCCCGCAGGTCAAAAGATGCCCGCGAGCTAGACCTCACGACTGGACACAGTGCCCCTTCGCTCACCCTGGAGAGAAAGCCAAGCGGCGCGATCCGCGCAGATACAAGTACTCTGGCACTGCCTGCCCAGACTTCAGAAAGGTGAGACCAATGAGCTGGGCGTTGTCGGTTGATGGCACCTACGCACAAGGCTTGGCAACTCAGCACTGACCTTTCTGTTCTGTTGTCCGTATCCAGAGTGGCTGCTGCCGCCGGGGAGACGCCTGCCCCTTCGCTCACGGGGTCTTTGAGTGCTGGCTACACCCATCTCGGTACCAGACGCAGGTGCGTGCATCCCTCCAACTCACCTCTTTGGGTCTATTGCCAACCCTGCATCAACCGGCGACACCTCCTTGACCTTGCTTGTGATGCTGTCAAGTGCAAAGCCGTTATCCTGCCTACGCTTGTATCGCGGACTTGTATCAAGCTGCCTCCAGTCCCTGTCAGCAATTCAGCTCGCCCACCTCTTAGCTCAGCCTTGTGTTCAACAGATGTGCACCGACGGGACGAGCTGTAAGCGCAGAGTGTGCTTCTTTGCGCACCTGGAGGAGGAGCTCCGCAAGCCCGAGGAGGATCCAGTGTTCGTCACCTCACAGCTCCAAAACGAGTTCGCCGCAGGTGCGTGCACTTTTTGGAGATATTTTATTCCGGCGGAAGTGCCGACCGCCCATCACCCTTGCTTGTGGCCAACCGTCACGGAACACCTTTGCTGACACCTCTGTGATCCACTTGCAGAGGCCCAGCTGTTGCAACAGCAGCAGCTCACCCAGATGCTCGCAGCGCTGCTGTCTGCCCAGCAGATGAACAACGGCTTCGCAGGCGCCCAGGCCAGCCCGTTGATGGGGATGGAGGTGAGATATTTCCCCAAAACCACACAACTGTCTGCCTCATTCGTTGTATTGTGTGTTGACCTCGTCGTTTTCCTTGCAGCACCTGCTGAAGGGAGGTGTGGGGCTGAACCCGATGGCTGGCATTGACACAGCACCTCACGATGCATCAAGGCTGGTCCAGCAGCAGCTCGCCCAGCTCCACGCCCTCCAGCAGCTGCAGCGCCAGCAGCAGCAGCTGCAGCAGGCCCGCGCCGTGCAGCAGCAGCAGTCGGAGTATGCGGCCTCCACCCTCCTCCAGCAGCAGCTCCTGCAGGCCAAGCTGATGCTGGCCCAGACCAGCATGCCCCAGCAGGCGATGTCTGAGCAGTCGGACATCGACGCACAGCTGGACGCGGTCAACATGCTGCAGGCAGCCGCTGCCGCCGCAAACTCCGCCGCCATGGACCGCTTCGGCATGCCTGATGCTGCTGCCCACGTGCGCCTCGCCCAGGCCAACGGGATGATGAACAGCATGGCGGCACAGCAGAAGTCTGACGCAGCCCTCAAGGCGGCCTCCAGGCGCATGTCTCTGGACGGCTACCCTTCCCTCGGCAGCCAGCCCAGCATGGCGGGCATGCCCATGAGCGCCCCCCTGGAGGTGGATCCTGCCCTCCTGTATGCGCTGCGGGGCTTCAACGGCAACAAGCCCGACATGGGTCCAGGGGACGGCTCCATGGACATGTCGGCTGCGGGGATGGCCGGCGCGCCGCCACCCATGCGCAGGTCCATCGACCTCGGGGCACTGTCCAGGCCCAACCCGCTGCGCACCAGCGCGGGCACCTACATGACGCAGCCCATGGCGCAGTCCGACCCGCAGTCCCTCTCCCCCGCCAGCCTCGCCATGGTGCTGGCCAACTTTGGGCTGGATGGGTCGCGCAACGGTGCCAAGCTGCCGGGCAACATGTGGCCCGAGTCGCAGGGCATGACCCCCCGGGCTGAGCCCAGCCTGCCCATGATGGCCTCCATCCCCGAGGCCCTGCAGGTGCTCAACGGCAGCACCGACCTGGCCATGGCGCTGGCGCAGGGGCTGGGCATGGCGGAGGGCGTGCCTGACCTCAAGGCCATCGGCAGGAACCACTCTTTCGAGAGGTGAGGCTGCACGGCACCCGGCACCATGCTAACGTTCCATCCAGTTGCGGCCTACCTTATCCCTGGTGTGCTATTGTTCCCTCCAGTAGCGGCCTTCCTTATCCCTGAATGCTTATCTTGTCCATCAGTGTGCCGCTGCTGCCATCTGCACCTGCTGTTCTGCCATCAAGTGTGCCTGTCACCTGCGGTCTGAAAGCGGGCCACCACGCTAACCCACTCTGCTTTTGTGTTGGCGCAGTATCCTCAACACCCTGCCCAGGAGCGTGTCTGAGCTGGCACTCGAGAACCTGGCCGCTGTGCACGCCCTCCCGCCACACATGGAGGAGCAGCGCGGGGGCGTCTGACCACCCGGCCCTGCCCTGCCCTGCCCTACCCTGCCACAAGAAACGCACCCCATATGAGCCCACCTATTGCGGCCTCGACCCTCCAAGATCACCAACGGTTTGCCTTAAAAACGGATGCTTGAGTACCTCGAATTCATTTTCCTTGGACTACGAGTTGCCAAGGAGTAAGTAGCTGCTAACGGTCGCAGCCTGTGTGCAGTCGCACGTACCCTGTATAGTGCTTTTGGTACTGCCGTGGCAGCAGATGCTGCCCGGCTGTGTGTTTGTATTTAAAACACTGGGGGTCTTGTCTACAAGTCTTTTATATAGCCTGGTGGTTGGGCATGGCAGCACTGTGCTTGGTGTGCTGCCATGCTTGCACTTTCCGCCACCAAGCAGTTTTGTATTTTGACCTGGGCATGATTGGGGTCTCCGGTATGGCGCAGCAGCACGGGCGGGGTTGCTCCGCACCCTCTTGGTGCAGAGCGGGGTGGTGTTGCGGGCTGCGCATGCCTTGACGCTGTTTGGAAGCCACGCGCCTGTTGCGTGACGGCCTCTCAGCAAAGTTTTACATATGCTCAACGTCACGTTTGCAGCAGCGAGTGAGTCTTTGTTAGGTTGTATGCAGACACAACAAATGAAAGCACAACTTTTCTCGCCATTTTTAAAGGACTCCATCATTTGCAGATTTATGCACAGTGAGCAGCGGTATCTGCTTGCTGAAGTGAGGGTATTTACAGTACTTGTCTGTTGATTCTCAGAACCCATATGCCACATGGTATTTTTGAGCACATGCTTAACTTCACCTAGTGTGGTTGGTTGGTTGACCGTCGAGCCACCAGAGATACGCTAGCACCCTTTGGGTTGGCTTGACACCATTCATTGAGTCGCAGCCCTGTTTGGGCTGTATTTCCTTTAGCGTCGTACTACGGTAGTGCAGGGAATTTATGATTTGATGAGGTACTTGGGTGCGCGGTGACAAAAAATAGGTGCCCTAGGGCAGGAATCGACCATTGATATTTTTTCGCGCCCTCGGACCATGTGTGTACATCAATAACACTGAGTTTGATATGTAGTACGTATTATACGTTGGTGGATGCTGGTTTGGCTTTTTTGGGGTTGGGTACGCTTCAGGTTCCCGTCAGACCAACCAGAGCAGGTTTCTATATGCTGTGCGTCTGCTCCAGCTGGGCGGTGTGCAGTTCCTGTACTGGTTGGACTATTTGAAGGGTGCCTTGGGCCCGTGGTATTTGTTTTCCTGATTTCGGTGATTGTTTTTCCCAGAGGGGTAGCACCACAGCCTCTACGCCCGGGTGCACTGCAGTATGTTAGGTTTTACAGGTGGTGGTCAGGTTGGGACCACCGCTGCAGTGTTGCGTGGCGCGTGGCAGTCTGGAGGTGCGCACTGGTGGTTCACAGTGCTACTGGATTGGGAGGCCAACTTGATGTTGCCTCCTTCCTTCCCCTTGTGCTTGTATCATTCCCACAGTGGTTTGGTTTGGAGCGGTGACAGTGAACTGTTTTCAAGTTCAATAGGCATGGCGCGTGTCACTGCCATTGTAATATTATACTAAATAATAAAGGTTGGGAAGGCATGTGAGCGCACATGTCCCCATTGGTTCGTTCTCAACAACCAAAAGCGCGAGCCTTGTTGGGAAATTGCCAGGGGTGTGCACCTCGGGCCTGGTCAACAAAGTGCCAAGCCACTGAACAAGGTACACAAGTACAGCACACTCACAAGCCTTGCGGCAGGTGTGAGTGTGTATTATTCCCACAGCACACCTGGCGCATACAGCTGAGCCCTTACAGGGTCACTGGTAATAAGGTGGCAGTTGGGTCATTCAGGCATCCTGCGTGGTACTACGCCCACTGGGCACGATGCTCGTTCATCACCGGAACCAATGTAGCAGCCCTTGGTTACAACCAACACGAGAAACAAGGGCTGCCTGGGCCAGGCGGTGCAGTGGTGGACCATTAAGGCATCCTCACAAAGCAATACTGCAGGACAGGAGATGCTGCTGCTGACAGTACAGATGGCCTGATGCATGTTGCATAGAATCTTCTCTCATAAGGACATCAGTCACCCCAATCTAGTAACATAATTGCAATATTGCATATCAGCGATAGGTCAGGCACAACACGACTGGTCCTTGCCTTGGGTATCACCGATAAAAGGGTATGAAAACTGCAAGCAATGCTGGACAGCACAACAGCAGTGGTGCAATACTGTGGGAGGTGGCGAAGTAGACAACGAGGTTGGAAAACAGCTGGTGAGGTCCACTTCAGGCACTGTCAAGGACTCAAAAGCGGTCCACACCGCAGGAAAAACCAACACAAATGGCTGGTGCGCAACAGTTCAAGGAGAGATGCTCAGGGCAGTGAAAAAGGGTCCCACCTAGATGAAAATTCCCCCAAAAACACAGTGCAGTTGCGCCCCTGTCTCAAAACCACCCACGCCATTCAGACAGCGCTTTGTGCCAATGGTGAGGGGTGATTGCTGTCAATAACCACGTGGTCCCCTGTGGCACTGCACTCAAAAACCCTAAATCCTTCCGCCAGCCAGGACCCACTCCCACCTAGCAGCAAAGGGCATCCCCACCGCCCAGTCCCTCCTTTCACCCCCCCGCGCGTCGCCTCTTGCACACAGGCTGGCACCCTACCCACCCCCCTCAGGCAGAGGAGCCCACTATGTCGGGCACAACCACAATCCCATTCTGCCCATTGCCCACACTGCCAGGTGGCACCCGAGTGCCTGCCACCTCAGCGAGGCCAGTGGCTGGCGCCGCGGCAGGGCCGGGGGCGGAGGCGGGGTCTGGCGGCGCGTGGTGGTGATGGGTGGGGTTGTAGTGCTTGGCCAGGCGCACCACTGCGTTGTTCCAGCTCTGCACAGGGGAGGGGAAAGGCGGTGAGGGGAGGGAAGGGGAGGGAGGGGAAGGAAAGGGGGTGAAGTACCCTTGCAAGGTGGTCCAGGCGGGGTGACCAAATACGTAGCAGGGTGACCAACAGATGTGTTTGCTGGGTGTGCATGCGCTGCTCTGCACAGCGTCCCCAGCAGTATCACGATAATCTCACCCCCCTTGATGGTACCATGAACATCACCGCATCAGATGAACGACATCAACACCCATCTATCCTCCACAACTGCAGTACTCACCCACACACACAGGATGAGCATGGCTAAGACATCCCCACCACCGACACCCACCCCCCACCCCGTAACCACGCCACCCCCCACCCCCTCACCACCCCCACCCCCCACCCCTCACCGTGAGCATGACCACATATGCCACCACAAACACCGGCAGCACCCCAGCGATTGACCCCCCAGACATCAGCAGCAGCCCCTGCTGCAGCAGCGACCCCACGCTCTTGCCAGACTGAGCCCCAACCACGTCGATGGCGGCCTTGCCCTTGGTGCGAGACTCCTCGTCAAGTGCAATGTACACCATCTCCTCCGCTGGCTTGAACAGGGAGTACTTGGCGCCCCGGGAGAACACCTGGGGTTCAGGGGAGGGCGGAGTGTGTACGGGGGATGGGTGCGTACTTGGGGGTTGACTTTACTGTTGCCTGCAGCTGGGAGCTGCATTGACTGAACGGCGCAGCGGCGTAGTTGCTCTCAAAGTGCGCTGGGTAGGGTAGGTGGCCACTGGCGAGGATGGCAGGAGGAATGTGTAGGCACTTACTATAATTAATTAATAGGGTTATTAATTATTTTTAAGCATAAATACAGGCCTCCCTTCTCGCATGCCTATATGCTCATGCCATGCATTCCCTCGCTGACTACACACCCCTCTTCCCATTTTCCACAGTCCGCCACCGCCGACCGCACCCGCAGCACTGCCCCCGCAATGACCAGCCCCTCAGCAGCGCCACACTGAACCCCGCCCCAACGGCCCCCTACCAAACCCTTATCATATACACCTGACCCCTCCCTCCATGCAACCCCATCCACTGCGTTCCCCCCTCCTTCTTCTTTGTAACAGCCAGCGAAAAGGGCATGTTGGAGTGGGAATTGTCATAACAAATGGTACCAATATGTTACACCCTCCCCCGTACCTGCAGCACCGCCCCCGCTATGACCAGCCCCCTCAGTAGCACCAAGCTCAGCCCCGCCCCAGTGGCCGCCTGCCCCGCCACCACATTATACACCATGCAGGCGATGAAGAAGGGGGTACCCGCCAGCAGCATGAAGCGGGGGGTGGCTGCGGCCACAAACCTCCAGCCCATCTTTGAGAACATGAGCGGGGAGGCCAGCATGAGGGTGCCTGTGACCACCCCCGTCCACATGGCCACGTCGCCCATGAAGGCGCTGAAGGAGCCTGGGGGGGAAGGGGGAGGTGGGTGAACATGAGTACTACATACCAAAAAAGTAAGTGGTGTTTTTAAACGATTTTTTTTACAGAATGATTACTATTGTCTTTATTTAGTTAATTACTATTGTTTTTATTTAGTTATTAACATACCGACCGTAATCAGCGCTTTCTTTTACTCATATTGGTGATTTCAAGTTGACTTGTATAAGCAGCTGATATGAAGCAAGTACAGGGCGGGAGGTTCGCAACAATCCAAGTGAACCATCATGTGCTGTCAAGGGTACGGTAAGTGTGGCAGAGCAGCGCCGCTGAACCACCTCAACCGCCCCGCCTCAGGCCCCCCATTGGCACACCGCCACCCCAGCTGTTGGCCCCCCACCCACCCCGCACCCCACCTGGCGTCGGGTGCAGGATCTGCAGGTAGTTCTTCCACGCAATCTCCACCAGGTTGGTGCTGATCCCCTGCGCAATGGCCATCAGCGCCAGGCACCGGATCTGCGAGGACTGCATCAAAAAGCGCACAGCCTCGCGCAGCGTGGGCTTCACGTGCTCCACCACCTCCTCCTCTATCTCCACCGCAGGGGCGGATGTGGAGGCCCCGTTGGAGTCCTTGTGGTGCAGGACCACCACCTCGTGCTCCAGCTCAGCTTGGACCTCGTCGTTCTCGTGGGTGCGGGGGAAGCTCTTGGCGATGTGGTTGTGGAGGGCGAGCACGATCATCTGCGGGGGCAGGTGGGGAGAGCCGGGGATTGTTAGCAACGTTGCATACTTTGGGGGCGGGTAGGGGGAGGGGGGGCAATTGGGGTGGGATGGCTTGGTGCAAGGGGATGCAGCGAGTGCACCATGGTTATGTGCACCTGGGGGGTTGATGGAGGCGGCTCCATGGTGCAGCAGGAGGGTGGTGTGTGCATGGTGCGCAGGCGCAGGCGTATGCCGTGAGCAAACAGGCAGGTGTGTGTGGTGCATGCGCCAGGTGTCGGTGTACCAGTGCGCCAACAGAATGTGGTACACACTCGGCACATGCACGCAATTGCATTTTAAGCAAAACATTCCCATCAATATAAGGGCATGTGCATACATGTACCAGCATCCGCTATCAGTGTACGTGCACGTATGTGTGTGCATTCATGCGAATTTGAATGTGGGCATCGGTACACAAGAATATAAAATATATACATGTGTGCACATAAACAAGGGTAATAAGATAATAATAGTCCTATTATTATCTTATTACCCTTGACATAAATGTGAATGTGTGCATACACACAAGTTTATATTTTATACGAATGTGTGCACATATATGCGAATGCGTGCTACACACAAGGGCGCATGCATACACGAATGGGCCACGTACACAAATGCGCATCACTGTATATATATGTATACAACCGCATGTGCCAGGTTCCTGTACCCAAGTCAGCGGCCTCAACCCCAAATTGTTACTAGGGTTTAGGGTTTAGGGTTCTGTGCTATGCCTCACCCCGAACACCACCACCATGGCTGTGATGTACTGCAGCTGGGAGGCATAGCTATTGTGGTCGTGGGAGTGCTGAGAAAACACACGCAGGATGCGGCCTGCGGGGGTGCGCACACAAGGGTAAAGAACAGGGGTGCATGGCAGGAGCTGGTGGGCATAATGGGCTCACCAGACACCAGCTACCATGCGCAGGTCTACCAAAGTTGTTGGGGCGGAGTGGTTCATTTGGGGCTTGCTACTCACTGCCCGCTGCTGCGCAGTGTGCAAGGGGGCAACTATTCATCAACCGCCCAGGTGAATGCTCTGCGGGCGCGACTGATTTCATACCCGCAATCCGCGACGCTTGCCGCACACCCGAGGGTACTACTAATTGCATACCTGCCTAACCCCAGGGCCACAACACCCGTACCCAATCCCAAACCACCACCACACCCACGTCCCCTTCCAAGCACGCGCCCCCTTTCCCCCTCCCATATCCCCTCCTCCCCAACCTGCTATTGTCTGCGCCACATTGGCCCCAACCCCAAACAGCGGGTACAGCAGCGGCGCGTCCTCCAGCGCCGTGGTCTCATTGGCCAGCCCCCAGAACAGCAGGCTCAGCACCACATCACCCCACAGCTCGCTGGCGCAGTAGTACAACGTGAACATCCAGTTGCGGATCATGCCCACGGCGCCGTGCAGGCCCAGGGGGAGGAACTGAGGGGGGGGGGAGAGGGGAGGGGGAGTGAGGGAGGGGATGCGCGGTGAGGGGCATGCGCGCGCTCTGTTGCGTGGTGGTGCGCCGTGGGTGTCCCTTGGCGGTATCAATCCGGAGTGCATGATGGATCAAGTGTGGATTCTTTGTTTGCCATGATGTGACAAGGCATAGCATACTAGCCAAGACCCACATGCACCCTCAGCTCCCGCCCCGTGACCACACAAGGGTTTTGAGTTGCAAGGCACTCCCCAACTTTACTTATTCCTGTGCATAACCATCAGCATATCATATGGTTCTCTTGACCAAGATCCACATGTACCATCACCTCCCACCCCACAACCACAGAAGCACTATCATAAGGAGTAATGTTGTGGCTCCCTCACCGATGCCATTGAGTCCGCCAGCCCATGCGCGTGCAGCACCTGGTGGTGCGGGTACATGAGCGCAAAGCCGATGTAGAAGGTCATGAAGGAGCAGATGGTTATGTTGAAGATGGCGCCGCGGGACATGCGCTGCGTGGCGTAGGAGTAGGCCACCAGGAACAGCACGGAGCAGGGGAGGACCCCGTACACTGCAACACCACAAGGGGGGGGTGAGATACCAGCCAAGAAGGGTGGACTTGGTGATCGAACATGCAGATAGATGGAGGTCCGCATGTGTGTTACATGCAAGGCTTGTGACTACTTGTTGCAGCGCAAGGTGCAAGGGGGTGGCAGGGGAGCCAAGGGTTTATTTTGAGGATGTGGGGAGGTGCCAGTGGTTGTGTAGGGAGCCAAGGGGTGTATTTGGGGGGTGCATGTGGGGAGGTGTCAGTGGGTGATGTAGGGTGCAAGGGGGCTAGCACCTACCCGTGAGGAATGGAATGACCTTTGTCCCGCCCCCCACCGCCGTCACCACCAGCGCGTCCTTCATGCTGTCCACTATTGTATTGATGAACGCCATGAAGAAGAACAGCAGCGCCATGGGGATGAACTTGGACTGGAGCTTGGCGAAGCGGCCCCACTCCGCGTGGCTGACACCTGGCAGCGAAATGAACATTATAAATATTGGAAAATAAACTTAAAACTAAGAAATAGGAAAAGCATGTAATGGGAAGGGCTTGGCGGAGGGGAGGGGAGGGCCCTGGGCGGGTAATACACCACCACATACGCAGCCTGTCCTTGATTTAGAGTTAGCAAAGGGAAAAACACTGCCTGTCCATTATTTTATTTCCCCAACCATTACCTGGAAGGGACAGCTTGCTGCGCCAGGAGGCGCGCGGGGGTGGCACAGCCGAAACCTCCTCCCCAGGGCCCCCGCTGCTGCTGGCAGTTGGGGGGGTAGAGGCGCGGCATGTGAAGGCATGGCGGTGCCGGGAGGGCTCGGCGGGGGGGAGGCGGGGCGCTTGGAGGGTTTTTAGGGAGGGGCGGAAGCCTGTAGGGTCAATAGGGGACTGGGTAAGGGTAGGTGCCGGGAGGCGGGAATGGTTGCCCCGTCCCCGGTCTTGATCCCCAGATGCTGTACGAAGACATCCAAAGCACTTGAGGTGCTTAGGAAGCAAAATCCTTGTTACAAGCAGGTGCTAGCAGTGGCGAGCAGTGGTTTTGCATACCTGCGTGCCTTGCGCTTAGGCCGGGTCTCCTGAAGTGCAGTACTGAGGTGTTGCTGTGGCAGGTGACTGTGAGGCTAGGCCTGTATTGACACAAGGGTTGTGTTGACATGTTGGAGAGTGATGCCAAGCCTCAGGCATCGCCAGGCGCCTTCCCACACAAGGGTTGACCAGGCGAGACATGGCATAGGTGGGTAGCTGGGCAGCAGAAGAATGGGCTGTGCCCCATTGCTGTTTGCATACTAACAACTGAATACCATGGCTTCGAGAGTGATAACAGCGAACCACACACGAAGCTAACTGGCTAGCATATGCATCCATACTCACTAATTAGGCAAGAGGTGCAGTGTGACTAAAAGGGAGAGGTGGCAGCCAGGAAGTGTCTGGTGGTCTCACCTGGCCAGGCGGTTCTGTACTCCCAAGTTCATATCACTGTATCACCAACCCTCTTGCTTGCACTTCGGCCCTTCTTGTAGGACGAGGTTTGGGTGCGACCCTAGTCGAAACAGGCCACCCCACCCTTAGCACTCGATCTTCGAGACGCACTAGGCCCGGACCAAGTTCCTCACTGACCAAGAGCTGGAAACAATATTAAACTTTACAGGCGTCAGGAAAGCCCAGCCGTCGTAGGCAGCGGCCTGGTGTGTGTCAGCAGCGCAGTGCATGCATATCGAGCACGCAGACAAATTGGGTTGACACAAGTGCGCTAATTCCTTGGCATTGCCCTTTAAAAGCAAGCAGCGACGCGAAGAGGTTAAACAGCGAAAGGAAAGCTGGGCAGGTTCAAAACCACGGCACGCTGCAAAGCAAAGGGTCCTCGAGCAAAATTTGAAGCACTCGATTTGGGCTAGGTGGGCGCAGCCTATGTGCCGGTATGTGACACCCCAAGGTCAGTCGTGACTGACGTCAGATATTGATACTACGGTAGTGTGCCTTGCGACAAGGTATGCGTTTGAGGGGCGAACGTTGCCCGGTAATGTACGGTTGCACCCAGCGTTCTCAAAATACCTCCTGCACACAAGAGTGGCAGCTGTCTTTCAAAGAAGGGGGAGCCCAAATCCATGTAATTGCTGCACAAAGCAGGGGGCACAGTCTCTTTTGGAGCCAACTTATGATTTGCACCCTTGATCTTGCGAGCAAATCAATCTTGAAAGACCCCGATCTGGATGCCAGGGGACCAAAAAAAGTGGTGGTCCCCAGGAAAAGGCTAGAGCCACACACACTTGAGGGAGGAAGACAACAACCACAAACGCCACTGCATCCGCACACTGTATCCGCGCGTCAGGTGACCCCCGTCCAATCACTGTCTACAGGCCAGTGCATCAAAATTCTAGTTGCATTGCACGGCATGCACACCGCACCAGCAGCACAAGCACGCTATGTGAGGGCATAGCTTTCAACCCAGCTATATAACAACTTTGCAGCTTTAACCTGGCCGTACCGGTCCTTCCCCCACACATCCCCGCACCAGGTGCCAGTTTGAAGCCATGGACACAGAGGCTGCCCTGGAAGCAATGGCCCAGGCGGTTCGCGGCGGCGACTTCCAACTGGTAAAAGGCATTTGGAAACATGTAACACAGCTCTTTTTTAACGCCACACTCGTACAGTAGCCCTTGCACAATGCCCTGGCAATGCATGCATATAAGTTCCATGCGGCTTGTTGTAGCACCACCACCATGCTTGCCCCACTGCTCCCGGCCTTTAAATGCTCAGATAAGCAAATTTATCCAAGCCAATGTTGCCTATTACCGTGGCCCTGTGACCCCATGCGCGACCCCCCCTTAATACTATATAATAATACTTACTTACATTCCTTAGGCTCGTGAGCTAGGCGCAGCCGCACCCCACCCTCTGGCGGTGGACAAGGCGGAAATAACGGGGATGACCCAAGTGGCCTCCAGTCCCAGCAGCAGCGTGCACAGCGCCAGGTGGCGCGGCCAGGCGGTGGCGGTCAAAAAGCCCCTCATAGGGCGCACAGAGGACTTGGTGCGATTCCGAAAGGAGGTTGCGCTCATGGCGGGGCTCAGCCACCCCAATCTGCTGCCGCTGCTGGCTGCCAAGATGCTGCCGCCAGGCGAGTGGTCACATGTTTACGGGGAACATGTTCATGGGGTTCATGCTGATGGCATGCTTGGGTGCATTGCCATTTCATCGGATTCATGCGGGGATGCACTGTCATTCATTGCTGATGGCATGCTGGGATGCTTGCCGTTCATATGCTGCTATGCGATGCAGTTTCTATGCCGGGACCCCCCCTTCCCCTTGTGTATATCCCTGACTTGGCACACGCCATTGTGTATCAGTGCGACTCTGCACCAGCTCCCACCCACCCCACCCCCACCCCTCCTTGCCACAGACTACCTGTCCATCATGCCTTGGCAGCCGCACACACTGGCGGGTCTGGTTCACGAGCAGGGCTGGCGCCCCTCGTGGCCCCAGGTGCTTGACCTGGCGGTGCAGCTGGCGGCGGCGGTGGCGCACATGCACAGCTGCGGGTTGGTGCACAGGTGGGATGGGGTGGGGAAAGGGAAGGGGCGATTTCAAACTAATCCAAACTATTTTGTATTATTTTCCTGTGGCCTAAATCTGTTGTTATTTGGCACTCGTGTAGATGCAGTAACAGGAGAATGTAAGTGGTAGGAGTGATTGCGATGGGAGTCAACCATGCACTTGTCCTGCCACTATGCGCATGTGGGGCTGCCTACCCCAGAACACCCGCCTCCGAGGTTTTCAAAGGCTTCACAACCCTTAGGGTTTGTCTGCAGGGACATCAAGCCCTCCAATGTACTGCTGGATCAGGACCGCACCACTGCCATGTTGACCGATTTCGGCATCGCGGAGCGGGTGGAGGTGCTGGAGGGGGGAGGGCGGGGTCTGGCCACACCCTCAGGAGGCTTTCACAAGCATCACATGGTAGGCACCTGCGTGCCCATCCTATCCACCCCACCATAGTCGCACTGGCAAAAGCTTCGTGCTGGAAATTTGGGTTGCGCCATGCCTTTTCACCATCTGTAGACTGTCTCACCATAGCCTGGCAGATTTGAGTACTGTTACTCGAACATCTACCCCGCCACCCACCCTCCATCGACCCCCGCACCCGCCATTTTTGCAGGTGGGCACCCTGGAGTACATGCCACCTGAGGTGCTGCTGCGCGCCCCCCACAGCCGCGCCGCTGACGTGTACGCGCTGGCTGTGTCGGTCAACGAGGTCGCCACCGGGGTGGTGCCCTTCTCCGACTGCACCAAGGACAACCCAGCGGTGCACACAGTGCTTGAGATGGGGTATGGCAGGTGCGTGGTGGTAGGATGGGAATTGATGGGTGATGAATGATGCTGGATGGTGGGAGATGATGGATAATTTTTGAGAATGGAGGGTTATTGGTGGTGGGTAAAAGTGAGGGGTGAAGTGGGCCACTGTGCTGACTGGTAGCTGTATTGAAAGGCGCCTGTTGCATCTGGCCTGTCTGAGGTCGATTTTCTTGGTACATGGCATGTGCTGTCTTGCACATGCCTTGCGGCGAGGGCCAAGCTTGTTTTACAGCGCCTAGGACTTGCAACCAATCAACCCCAATCCAGACAGAGTACCAAAATTTCTGAGCAAGGTATATTGGCTGGGAAGACAACAAGCATTACCCTAAATTCTTACACCTGCAGGCAGGAGCTGTCCGCTGCGGTGGCTGCTGAGGGGCTGCGTCCCCTGATGGACCCCACCACCCCTCCCCCCTTGGCCCACCTGCTGGAGTGCTGCTGGCTCAAAGACCCTGCCCAGCGGCCCAGTGCAGCACAGGTGCTGGAGCAGCTGGAAGCCATGCAGGCAATCATTGGCAGCAGCATCCCAGAAACAGCCAACGGGGTTGGGCCAACTCGTGGAGTGTCCCCGGTGCAAGGGGTTGAGGAGAACCAAGGGGGGGCTGGGGTTCCCAGGGTGCATGAGGGTGGTGGGGACCAGGGTGGGGATCGAGCTGGGGAGCAATCAGACGGCAGAGATGGAGCATCAGTGATGGGATCAGGAGCAGCAGATGTTGACATGGCATGGGAGGGCAGGGGAAGGGAGGAAGCAGGGGGCCTGTGGCCAGCTCCTGGGTGGGTTCAGCCAGGGGAAGAAGCCAGCTGCAGTATACAGGTATAAAGGGCGGGAGGTTTATCATGCGCAGTGTGGAGATGTTCCTGCATGACTGCCATTGGACCTGCACATGATTGCTGAGCATGGCTCTTGGGGGGCCTCGGATTGTCCTTTCCTGGAGTGGCGTATGTTGATATTACTTTACGTTTCTGTGGCGGACAGACATCAACGGTATTCTGTTCCATACAAATGAAATCGGTGTTTGCCATTGATTGCATGTGCCCTTGTTTTCCGGCGTGGTGCAATGCATCGTGGCACACACCAATTTCATGCCATTGTGACAAGTTGTGCAATCATGCCATGCTGACTCACTGTCGTGCCAAAACTGCTCCCAGGTCCTTGCAGGGGGGTACGCCACAGCGGGTGTGCGCGGGGAGGATCGCATGGAGGACCGCCACGTGGTGCTGACTCAGCTTGGGGGCAGGCCCCACAGCCACCTGCTGGCGGTGTTTGACGGGCACAGGGGGCCGGAGGCGGCTGAGTTTGCTGCACGCCACCTGGAGGGGGCGCTGTGGGAGGTGTGGGGGTCCAGCAGTGGGGAGCAAGCTCTGAAGGTGGGGGGATGGGGGATGGGGGGTGGGGGGTCATTTGACTACTAGGAAATGGGGTGTCATTCCTCTGTGGTGTGGTGCATGGGTATGACAGGCTGCACGGCAGGAGACACCGCCTTTAAGGGCGCGGACTTTCCATGGGGATACCAAGCGGCGCTTCTCATGTGGCTGAAGCTACAGAAGCTTAAAATTAGATCCAGTGTTCATGAAAACAATATCCATTTTTCAAAGCTGGTAACTGTCATCATGCACGATGAATGCCATTATTGATTAAAATTAGAAATAACTATTTTTTGGTTTTAAGAAACAATCGCAACACTGTTCCTTTACGATGGCTCATATGTGGCCGCCTCCCCGCCCGCCCACCCCCTTGCAGGCAGCCTTCGAAAACCTCGACACCCGGTTCAGGGCCCTCCCGCTGCCCACCACCGGAGCCCAGACCCGCCACCCGGGCTGCACCGCCCTGGTAGCCCTGCTGGAGGGGGACAGCCTGCTTGTGGCCAACGCGGGTGACTGCCGCGCGGTGGTGTGCGGTGCGGGTGGGGCTGAGCAGCTGACACGTGATCACACGGCAAATGATGAAGCGGAAGCGGAGCGTGTGCGGGAGGTGGGGGGGGAGCTGCGGCTGTGTCTGGATGGGTGGAGGGTGGGGCCTGCGGGGCTCCAGGTGACGAGGTAATGGCAGGGATTGGATGGTCGGTGGGGTGGTCCAAAAGCTGTGCTGCTGATCTTTGGTTAAGTTCCTTGGGTTTTCCTGGGTTGGGTATGATTACCCAATATAACATGCACCTGGGTCCAATCATGTCTGCATTCAATTCAACAAACTGCATGCAGTGAAGTACCCTCAAGACTTTCATTGCCATTGTCGTTTACACCTGAAGAGTTTAGCAACTCAGTCGGCTCATCCCCCTCCTCCCTGCCCATTCCAGCCATCCGGATATTGATCCAATGCTGGGAAACAGCATGAACTCATCCGCGACCAAGCAATTACGTCTCTCCCTGGCACAGGTCCCTTGGCGACGCAGACCTCAAGTCACACGGCGTGACTGCTGAGCCCGAGGTGCGCCGTCGCCAGCTGTCGCCCTCTGACGCCTTCCTGGTGATTGGCAGTGACGGGCTGTGGGAGCGCATGGGCAACCAGGACGCGGTGGGGCTGGTCATGGATACAGTCAAGGACCCAGCCATGTGTGCAAAGAGGTGCGTGGCCTGTGGTTGGAGTGGGAGGGCGAAGTGCGGGTGCGGTGGTACCTGATGATGGACGGCTCATTCTGGCGCCTGCTTTCCTTGCAGTGCCCGTCCCTGCTCTGCATTATATTTGAGGTTGTGCGAATGCGTATAAATTTGGGCCATATACTGCCATATACTGGTATATACCAGTATATACCGTATATACTGG
>JAULBX010026552.1:0-45905 GCA_032358255.1 Heterotrichella gracilis
CCCCCCGTCCAACATGGGCGGCCCCCCCCCCCCCCCCACACACACACTCCCCCCCCCCCCCACAAGGGTATGGCCCCTGCTAGCCACCTGCACCCCCACCTCCGCTGTTGAGTCTGCGTGCACAAAGGCGAAGCCCGAGCTAACAAAGTACTTGGTCACGTCCTTGTCCATCTCCCTGTGCACGGTCACCACACCGGGGCGCAGCTCAGCGATGGTGGGCACGTGGCCGGGCATGACGCCAAAGTCACCAGTGGTGGCGGGGAGGAGCACTAGGTCAACCTGAAGGGGAGGGCGGGTGAGGGGGTGGAGGGTCACGGGTGGCTGAGCAGTGATAGGTGCGCTCGGTGGCTACTGGGTGAGGAAGATGGACCAAAATAAATAGGACGGTGTCTGTGGGTGAGCCTGTGCCCATGCACAGCCAAGCACCAAGAATGAAGGTACTTGGCTGAGTGGTACACATCCATGCGATGCATGTGTGGAAGTTTATAACAGCAGACCTACACTGTGCCCCGCAGTCAGACAACACAGTCCACTACGGGAAGGGTGGCACCCCTGAGGCTCGCGTCATGCATATGCCAACTACCACTTCTCAACTGCAGCTGTCTGCTCGAATTCTAGTCAGACCCTCGTGAAACTGGCTCCTGAAACTGAAACATTGCCGGACAGCTCAACTCCCTTCCAGTTGTTACCCCCAGTGTCCCATGCGTTTCACTGCTACCACATTGCCATGCATATCAAGTGCCCAAGTGCTGATGAGCCCCATCTCCGTCACCGGGTGCCCCATCCCACTCACATCCTCGCGCTGAATCTCAATCTCGTGCGGCAGGTACAAGCTGAAGTTGAGCTTGTCGGGCACCCCTGTGATGTCCCTCGCCTCAACTGGGGGAACCCAGTCTGACTGCACGTTGGGGATGGGCATATTCTTCCCAACAATGTCCTGGAACTTCTTCAAGTAGGCTGCCCTGTTCTCAGCCCCTTCATCTGCCACTGCATCTGCGAGCCTGGCTGTGCTTGTGCTGATGGCCCGGCTACTTTGGGCTGAGGCCCGCAGCAGCGAGCGGCCTGCAAGCCTCAGCATCTCGGCCTGGCCGGTCCAAGACTTGCACAGGAGGCAGCGGGTGGGTTCAACGTACTGCTGGGGGCAGGGTAACCAAGTAAACGTGCGATTCCAGCGGGAATTGGGGTGCTTTAACCTGCTGTAAAAGTTGTACGCCTGTTTTTCGGGGGAGCAAAGTTGCGGCAATGTTATGGAGGCGAATCGGGGATGAGAAATCACGTGTCAGCGCCAGTTGGGCGAAGGAACACTGCTGGAGAAGTCCAAGCCTAATTGTCAACTGGCAACTTCACCTAAAGCTCAGCCGTGCTCTTCAACGCGTACTTAGTTGCTGCATATCATGCAAGCTGTCCTACCGCTGTGTTCAACTAGTGTTTGTTTTCTCCGCACAGTTCGTCCACCCTTGCATCGGGCAAGCAGACTCTGCAACGTTCACGAGGCAATCCCTGTTTTATGTGGTTCCAGTGTTGCGTCCAATAACTTTATCAAAAGCAATACTTGGGGTACATCAAGGTTTCTACCGAAGCTAGTTGCACCCACAAAGTGTTGACGTGCGGGGACGCTTGGGCTCGTCCAAGGCTGTTCCAGCCAGGAACTCAACCTTGACTGGATTCTGCCTGCAGGACGTTGTGTAAACGTGTACCCTTCTGCCTCACATAACATTTCTGGTGAGTAAAATCATGCGTTTGGCGGCCGCTCTGCTCGTGGGTGTGGTGGCAGCCACTTCCGCATGTGCCACCACCCACATGCATGTGGAAGCTGTCGTCTAACCAGTGGCACAGTAGCACTAACTGGACGCTTCGGCTTCTTCACTTCTTGATGTGCCTTTTTGCATGTATTCCAACATATTCCCAGTATCCAACCGGTCTTGCCGCTGAAACCGTTCCGTCCCAGAACCCAACACGGTCCGCCCACCACCCACTGAGTTGACCGCTTGGTGCAGGCGCACCGTTATTTAGGAGTAAACCATGGCGGGCATGCTCAGAAACGTGAAGAACTTCGCCCAGAAGAAGTTGGGCAAGGAGAAGCTGCGTTACCAGTTCGAAGTCGTGCCCTTGTCCGTTGGTACGCTGGTGCATGCACAGCGCATGCATGCTGTGCTGTTAGTCACCCGCCCACAAGTTTGCACTGCAAAGCAGCCCAGTACCCACTTGTCACTGTATGTTGTGCAGGCAACCTACCTGCCGGCATCGAGCAGGTGTCTTTTGTGTGGGAGCGCGGGCTCAAGGTCCAGTACACAGACCCATCGCCAGTGGACTCTTCAACCCACACTGCAGAATGGCACCACGTATGCAGACAGGTGCGACCTTGGTGCAACAGCAATCAGCTTGTATTGCCATTTTATACAGGTAGCCTGCTACAAGCTATTCCTAAGGAACTTTGACTGGTGCAAGGAATGTGCTAGCAGTGTGCGTTCAATTGCAGGCGAGAGCATTCTCCCTCCGCTAACCCCTGCCTCCCCCCCTGTGCAGAGCGCCAGCGTGTACCGTGAAGGCTCCAAGCTGGCCCCCAAGAACTACACTTTCAAGGTGCAGGCTGTGGAGCAGGCCAGGCATGGGGAGAAGCGCACCACGCTTGCACGCGCACAGGTCAACCTGGCGGAGCACTGCGGGGAACAGACCACGGGGCCAACGCGCGTGCAGATCAAACTCAAGTGCGTACCCAGCATGCGTGAAGCCGGCTGTGCAGGGATTATGAGTACTTCTTTATTATGTGCATGGATTGAACGCTGTACATGAGTGCTTATTTATTGCATTAGATTGCTGTTTGTGCCTGCAAACAGCGCTGCGCCCACCAACGTATAATTGTATAGTTTTACCTCTTGAGGACAGGGCTTGACCTTGCTTCATGCAACCATTTTGGCCCCCATCACGGCAGCGTATTAACCCCCATCCCTCCCTTGCAGGCCTGCTGGCTTACTGGTGGTTGACATCACGGCCACCTGCCTCAGGCACACATCGCCGGACAGTGATGCAGTGTCAATTTGCAGCGAGCTGTCGGGCTCATTCCGGGCCTCATCAGAGGACGAGCAGGATCTGACAAACTGTGAGCACCCCCAGCGCAGCAGCCGCAAGCACGCCTCATTCTCCACCCCTGGCCAGCACACTGCCCACACTGGCAAGCATGCAGTGGCATCCCTGCGCACTGGATCAGCGCCTGAGCAGCCACAGCCCTCACCTTTCAGTGGTCGGGACCCCTCTCCGCTGCTAGAGTCTGATACCGCCAGTGAGGGTGCAGGGGCTGCTGCCCCTCTTCCCCGCGGCCACCTCCGCCACGTGTCTGCCCCTGGAGTGCTCAACAAATACCGCCAGCGCTCCTCACTGTCCAGCCCCACCCTTGAGACGGACCAAGAGGGAGAGCAGGTGCGCGCGCTAGGGAACGGCGTTACCATGCAGCAGCGTTTGCCCTCCGTCACGCAATTGCACCATCTGATCTGACACCTAGCTTCGACAGGGTGGTGCGAATGCCTGATGATATCATGTGGTACTTTGATTACATATTGCACGTGCAACCATCTCCCCTGCATTGCATGCCGAGCCCCCCTTTCTCCCTGCAGGCGGAAGAGCTCGTGGAGCTGCCCCACCAGCACCACCAGGCCTCTGCCCCCTCTTCCGTGCCCCCACCCGCCTCCTCCTCTGCCGCCCCCACCAATTTTGAGCTGCGCTACACCGCGGATGACGTGGCTGCGGCTGCGGAGGTGCGCACCCCGCCCAGGAGGGGTGAGCAGGAGCTGGACGTGGGACAGGTGGGGGGCGGGCGCAAGCTAGCAATGGTGGGCTTTAAAGCACAATTGTAATGATGCACAGGATGTATCAGAGGCATTGCAGATGATTACCAGTGCATGCGGGACAAGCTATTAAGGCCAGTTCATTGGCTGCATGACTTGTTTGGCCTCGTCCATGTTTGGTTGAAAAGCAAAGCGTTTCCTCTAATTCTGCTATGTGGAAGTCATGTGGATGTTGGCTATCAACATGCAGTTCAAAGTTATGTCTTACGCGACCACAACGGTCTTCTATCACTTTTCAAGTCCCTTTGTGAGCTTTTGGAAATTGAAAAGAAGACAGGTGAGGTCTATTTAGACAAAGCTTTGGACTTTTTCTTGGTAGCAAAAATCCACCTGACATCCACAAAGTAGATTAGAGGGAAGAGTTTCACTTAATTGCATGATCTAAGCCATGTTCTGCGTGACCTGGGGGAATTGTTTCGTACCGGTAACCATTCCTCGTTTCCATTCGTCGCAAATTTTCATACCTCCTCCCATTGCAGTTTGACTCCAGCGATGGGGAGGACGCCTCCTTCCTGTCCCGCGCCACCCGCTGGCTCACCGGCACCAACCCCCCTGACCACGACCAGGAGCTGCGCCTGGGCAAGACCGCGCGCGAGCTTGAGCTCATTGAGGATACAGACAGCGTGGAGCAGTTGAGGCGCGTGGCCAGGCAGCTGGTGGCGGAGCGAGATGGCGCGCTGCTTGCCAAGGGGGAGTACAAGGTGCAGCTGGAGAGCCTGCAGTTTGAGTATGAGGGCCTGGCCACCACCAAGCAGATGCTGTATGACAGGTGCGCGCACGCAAAGTGGTCGTGTTTCTGAGCGCATGAGTGGGCTGTGGATTTCAGAGCCGACCACCATATATCCTTCATGTTGACTGCTTTTTGTTGCCTGTCATTCATACACATGATGCCATTGCCCATACGCCACGTCATGCCTGCAGTACTACTACAGTGTAGCAAACGCGCACCGTCCGATCCCTCCCATCCCCTCTCCTGCAGGCTCAAGGCCGCCGAGGCGCGCCTGGTCCAGCTGTACAGCGACGAGCTTGTGACCTCCCTGGTGCACACCAAGCTGGCGCTGGCTCAGGAGGAGTACAGGCTGCTGGAGGCGCAGGGCGCGCTGCGCAGGGAGAGGCGCAGGGGGAGGCGGGCGGCGGCCAAGGCGGCGCGCATGGAGGGGGAGTGCCAAGCGCTGGCCCAGCGGCTGCAGCAGTACGAGGCTGTGTCCACGCCTGACTGGTCTGCCCTGCGCACCAGCAGCGAGGAGGTGGGGGGCGCCAAGGGCAGCCAGGGGGAGCTAATCAGGGGGTATTAGAGAGGTGGTGGTGGTCTGGAGTGGTCATCCTCTCTTGGCGGCCACCTTTTGCCAGTAGCCTGCAGAGAGGGTTCTGCAAGGCTACGGGGATCACCCTATTTTGGGCACGAATGCGTGCACTCGTATCGCCTGTGGCAGAAGGGTGTCACAGAATTGCTCACCAAACACCTCGTGCTGTGGTAGGCATGTGCTGCTGTAGGTGGATTGTGTAGGTTGTATGGGGTTCCACCATAGCCACACGTTCAGCAAGAGGTTTTCAAACATCGGAGTGCAACTGTGCCGTTGTTTTGGTCGCCAACAGTACATCTTGTTTTGCACTTTCCAATCCTTCCATTTAATTTACCATTAGTTTTGTGTTCAATAAATAGATTTAATTTGTGGCGAGGTATGTTTCGACCTTATAGTTTTTTTCCAAACCTTGTAGTTTCTGTGATGATTTCTGTGAAACCATACAGCCAGGCTTGGACTCCCGAGTTGGAGCTCCTGCAATCATTTTGGATTGCAGGAGCTCCCACTCGGAAGTCCGAGCGTGTGGATCCCTTGACATGTCTGTACAGCGTTGTCACCACAGGCGCTTGTACTACTTTGTGGGCTGGAGCACTGTGTAGAGTGTGGAGTGCCCACTCCACTGTGGATTGACTCGGCCCTAGCAGGGTTTTGGGGGAAGGATCCGGGATTGTAAAGTAGGGCAATTTGCTTGATCCCTGGGATGATGGATGCCAGCGTGGCAGTTTAAACCGGCCCTAGCCGCAAAAGAGATCTCAGCCTGGCCGTGCCAAGTGCAACTCCTACAACTTCGACAGGCGCCCTTCTCAGGCTGCTTTTGTGTTTTAAGGATACCTAGTTGTTGCTCGTTTGCCCATCACACCTGCTGCAATGGCTTCCGCACTCGCTAGCGTGTCTGTGTCACCCACCGCTGCCTTCTGCGCAGTCAGCTCCACACAGAAACCTCGCACACTGGCCGTGGCTGGGTTGAGAAGCAGCAATGTCGTGCGCAGGTACAGACTACTCGAGCTGGGCTGGAAAGGGTATAGCTAGCTGGGTTCTACAGGGTGGAACGGGTGGGAATTTGGCCCAGTTGTGGGCTATAATGGCATTGGGGGGGGGTGGGGGGTAACCAAGGGTTCAGTTAGTCGCATGAGGCGCCAGCGGTGAGAGATGGGTTGATCGCCTGGGTTCAACGGCGGGTACCTCAGCAACTGTTTCTCAGTCCTCGGGAGATTTGTATAATGCTACTGCCCAAAACCTCCTTTACTCATATGTTGGCCTTCTGCTGTGTAATCTTGTGCGTCAAATGGCAACCGGCCTCGGGGCCCTTTTCTTATCCTGTTTCTGTTTCTGGGTCTTAAAGTGAGACAGGGGAGCGTCGTGCGCAATGTGACTTGAAATTGTGGCAACGGTACTTGGGTGGCTGACCAAGATCAACCCTTTTTTCTGTACTAGATGGCAGCCTTTCCTGTGCTCGCTCTGGGGCAGTGTGGGCTACTTTGTATAAGTGGGAGGGACTGCTGTACACTAGCCCCAGTTCAGCAGTCCATTGTATGTCTTCACTTCCTTTTGACAGAGGGTGCTGTTTGATGCCAGCGCCCATGTGTGGCTGAGTCTACCTAGGTGGGCTCAGCAAATGAGAGCTTTAAACCCCTGGTTTCTGTACCAACCACTGCCACCTAGTCCCTTCAGCGCCTGCCTCTCTACCCCCCCAGCTCAGCCCCCCTTGCCCTCCCTCCCAGGACCCCCCTGACCACCGAGCAGAGCTTTGCCTCCCTGGCCAAGTCTGTGCGCTCCTCCGGCAAGGCCAAGAGCGCCCTGCAGTCCACCGCCAGCATGGAGGTGATGCAGCTGGCTGTGACTGGCGCAGAGATCAGCACGCCAGCGGCAGTCATGGTGGCACTCACACTGGTGGTACGTACGCCACAGCTGCTGTGGGTGGTGCGGGCCTGACAGTTGTAGTGGCAGCTGAAAGTTGTAGTGGTGGCCGCTCCTATTGTCTCACGTTGCTGCAAACTTGTTGAAGATATGCAAAACTTCCAAGCACAGGCTGCAGTGTCGAGGTTATCTATATGGTGATGGACCCAACTGGCTGTGACATGCTCCTTGGAGTGGTACTGGCTACCTGCGCACAGCCCATGCACACCCACTCAACCTGGCCCTATTCTCTTGCAGGGCCTTGCCATCGGCTTTGTGCTGCTGCGCGTGGAGTCCCTGGTGGAGGAGGGCAAGTTGTAAGCAGCTCCCACTGGGTGGTGGCACCGTGACAGCCAGACAGCCGCTGCTGCCGCCTCCGCAACTAGACCACCCGCGTTTTTTTGGCTATAGCTAGGGACGGGTGGCTGCGCAATGGGTGGTGGTATGGAGGGGGAGTGTGATACCAGTGGCTGGTTGGGGTGGGCCCCGGGTGCGCTAGGCAACTAGTGTTGAGAAGAGACCTTTAGCGTGTATGCCCATGTTTGCTTGCAGCGTAACACGCACAGCACAGGGAGCAGCACTTGTAACTTCCACTGTAACTTCAGTTCCATTATTTATCAGTCAGTTCTCTTGTAGATCGTGGCAGACAAGCCTGTGTGGTGCACACCTGTGCGCTGAACAATATGCAAGTGCACTTCTAACGGTAAATATGCCATACTAAGTACACAGCAGGGTAATCAGCACCAGATCGAGCAGAAGAAATGGCCGAGTCTCAGTGGGGATGGTCGCCTGGTGCAGCTGGTCATTGACCACCAAAATGTGTGCATATGGCTGCTGAGCCAAGGTTGAGCTCAGCCTTGCCATGTTGATGATCTTCAGAGAAAAAACGGCAAGAAAGCGAACGCAATCACCAGTGCAGATGAGAAAAATAGGGTTCTTGGAATACCGTATTGAAAATTGTTGACAGTGTGAAAAACTGGGCCAAACATCAATGCAAACCAAGTGACAGCGCTGCCAGAATGAACACAAGAAAGCAGCTGCAGTCAGCTGGGGCTGCCAAGCAAGTAACCGGCAGCAATCCCATGGCACTGACAGCATACCCTGTTGGTGAGTGACTGTTTTAGGCCACGCAACCAGCCCTCCAAGACCACCACCCAGTGGGTGCTTTCCACACCAAAGGGTCCTTGCCTGGCTACACAGCCAGGCTCAGCCTGGCTGTGTAGCCAGGTGGCACCGCTCAGCCAAACCCAGCTGCAGCAATGTGGCGCTCCCGCTCCTGCGGTGCCCTATCACCGCCCCGCCTGGGACTTGAGACACCCACTGGCACCGGGCCCGACACACCAGGCTCTGCCACTGCGCCTCCCACTGCCTGCCCAACTGCCAGGCCTGTGCTCTCAGCACCCTCCTGCTGCCCTGCTGAAGCTACTGCCCCAGCAATGAAATGCTGCTCAGTTACGTCCCTACCGGCCGCAGCCTGGTATTGTTGCACACCCCCTGCCTGCCCCCCCTGCACCAGCACTGCTGCCAAGCGCGTGTTGTCCTGGTGCAGTTGCAGCAGCAACTGGTCCTTGATGGAGGCCACTGTCTTGAGGTGGAGGGTTTCTGCGGGGTGGGCGGGTGGGGGGTAGGGGGTGCACAAGGGGAGCAGGTGGGCACGCACTGCGGGGGGGCGGGGCCATGTGCGGGGCGCGTCCAGCGGAAAATAGCCAGCTATTGGCGCCGCGATGTTGGCGATCACCAGCAGCACTGGTGGACCAGGGATGAGGGTTTATAATTTAGGGTTACGTTCCTCAACCATAGGGACTGCAGGCATTAGTCCGCACATCAATGTTGGCGCCATATGGCCTTCACATAGGCAACGTCACATACCTACATGCATTTTTAGCTCAACCCGCGTAGCCACCTGGGATGCAACCCCATGGCATGTACACAACATAGTTCCTCACTCCCTAGCCCCACCTGCCAGCACCGCTGCATAGTCCGCTGCCAGCCCCGCCATGAGGCCCTCCCATGCCGCCGCCTGCCGGCCCCCCTCGCCCCGTGCACACGCGCCATCCCCTCCCGCCACCTGGCGCTGCAGGGCCTTGAGGGCGACCTAGGGGAGGTGAGATTGGCGTCATGTATGTCATGGTATACACCTCGGGACATGACATGCAGGATACAAGTAAAACTTCTCGTGACGACATGCACCACAGATTGCTCATGTCATGTAGCCACTAGTGCACAGCAGGGCTGCTTCAATGATCTACCCACTGGTTGGCAACCCGGAGCACTTGTACACATGACATGTGCCCACTGCTTGACTAAACCCCTTAACTATTACCCCCTGTTTGATGCGGCATGCAGCCTTGCTGCATCAATGCCTTTCTAACAGCATGTGGGCAGTGGGCTAGCAACAACCAGGGCGTACTCGCATGCATGCGGGTGCCTTTGTGACATGCATGGGGATGCCTTCTGAGGCCTATTACATGCGGCTCTGCCACATGCATTGACGTAACACCACAGCACACACCCAACGCGCACCTGCAGCTGGTACTTGTCTTCCAATGCCTGCTGCAGCGCTGCGTGCGCCACGGCCAGCTCCTCGCCGGCCAATGCCGCAGCACTGCCGCCCTCCTCCCCGACACCACTCCCCTTCCTGCCGGCACCAGCGATGTCCCCTGCCAGCCCCTCCTCCGCCATGTTCCCCCCATCTGCTGCCGGGGCCGCACCATGCAACAATGCAGAAGGGCGCCTGGAGGGTGAGCGGCAGGTGTCCCAAGGGGGTGATTTGACTGAAGTCCGCCTCTCACGCACTGGCAACCCACTTGGTGAGATGATGCCATGGCTGTGCACTGGTGGTGGTTGCTGCTGCAAGTCTGCATGTGGCGCAGCGCCTGATGGTGCGCAGTCAGCAGCAGCTTCACTCGCTGACGTGGAGGGAAAGGGGTTGCCATTGGGTAGCCTGCTGCCGGACGATGTCATGGGTGGGCAGGCATCCCCCGTGTGATAGCCTTGGGACGGGAGCTTGGTGGAGATGGGAGGAGTGGGGTCTTGAGGGCATGCATCTTCTGATGCTGGGTTGCCAGGGACCGTGAAGCCTGCTGCTGCTGCTGCTGTGCCTGGTTCCCTGCCTGGGGCCTGGATGTCCACGCAATGCACCCCCAGCTTAACCCCATCATCCGACATTTGACCCACCCCGCCATCATGTGGCAATGGGGCCCCACCGATGCTGCTGGTGCTGCTGGAACGACTGGTCGCATGTGTACCGCCTCCTCGTTGCACCTCCCCATTGTCACCGGTGCCCCCTTGTATGGGCCTACCACCGTATGTGGTCGCAGGCGCTTGGTGGGGTAGCCCTGCCACGCTCAGCTCAACGCCCCCAGCTCCCGCGTCTGCACCCCCCTCCACAGCAGGACCCATCCCCAGCCCATCCCCAAGTGTGCTGGGATTTTCCATGGCTTGCCCTCCTGCACATCTGCCCCTCCTTCCTGGTGCTTGGCCAGCTGAGCACAGGCATGTGCATGTGCGGCTGACAGCGCATCCACCGCGCGCTGCAGCTGCCTGTTCTGCCCCGTCAGCTGTGCTATGTCTGACTGCAGGTCCCGCAGGGCAGCGGCATGGGCGCGGCTGTTCTCCTGCAGCTGGGACCGCAAGTGGTCCTTGGTGGGCGAGTGCCCACCAGCCTCGCTGTCACTGCTAGTGCTGTCACCCCTGCCCATGGGGTTGCTGGTGCTGTTAGGGGAGGCAGGTGTTGGTTGGAGAAGTGTGGTGTCTGTGCCTGTGCCCGCAGCAACGCATGGAGGCGCTGCCTCTGTCTGGGTCGCAATGTGCTCATGCTGTACCTCTGGAAGGGGGCATTGCTCACCCCCTGGGTCTACACCTGCGCCCTGCTGTGCCTCCAGCTGTGCCAGCAGAACGTCCCGCTCCCTCTGCACCTCACCCACCCTGGCCTTGGCACCCTCCAACTGTTGCCTCACAGCATCCAGCTCCACATGCAACCCCTCATCAGCCGCTCTCTCCATCTGCCCCCGCACCGCCTCCAGCTCCTCCGCATGGCGCTCGGACAACCCCCGCTCCGCCTGCCTGCCTGCGGCCTCCATGGCCTCCAGGGCTGCTGAGTGCTGCTCCCCTTGGCGCTCCAATGCACCCCTTGCCTCAGCCATCTGGCGCTCCGCCTCTTCTTTGTACGACTGAAGCACCGCATCTCCCTCCCTTGCCTGCTGCAGCTGCGCCTCCAGGTCAGCCACCTTGGCACCATACTCCTGCTGCATGTCAGACATTTTGCCCTCAAGCACACCTATGGCGCGCTGCAGCTCCTCCCTCGCGGCCTTCTGCGCTGCCTCCCTTGCATACTGCTCGCCCCGCATGCTTTCTAACCGTGCTTCCCATTCCTCCCCCTGCTCCCGCAGCGCCCTCTCCACCTCCTCCACCAGGCGATCACCCGCCGCCGCCTGCTCAGCATGTGCCCGCTCCACCTCCTTCTCCACCTCCTCAGTCCTGGCCTCAGCAGCCCCCAGCAGCCCCCGCAGCCCCTCCACCTCCGCACCCCCCTGGTCCCGCTGGCTGTCCGCCTCCTCCCGCTCCACCTGCATGCGCCTGGCACCCTCCTGAAGTTCCTGCACCTGCTCATGGGCACTAGCGAGGTCTGACTGGAGCTGAGCCCTTGCGCGTGACTCCGCTGCCAGCTCAGCAAGGGCCCTCTCCAGAGACCTTTGCACCTCCCCTGCCTTGGCCTCAGCATCGCTCAGCAGCCCCTGGAGTCGCTCCACCTCTGCCCCCCCTTGCCCCCTCTGCCTGCCCACCTCATCCAGCTGTGCCTGCAGACGCTGGACCTCCCCCTCCCCATCATGCACCTGCTGCTGCACATTGGCCAGCTCTGCCATTACTTTGGCTGCGGTGCTGGACTCAGCTGCCAGGCGCTTGGTGAGGGCCTTGTTGTCGGATTGGCATGCGGCCAGGTCTGCACGGCATGCCTCCAGGTCTGCCTGTAGCTGGTAACTAAGCTGCTCCTGCACCAGGGCGGCATCCTGTGTGCACGAGAGGCAAGTCAATCATATGGAACTGCATGGGGGGTGACAGCTGTCGCTCTGTCATTGTAAAGAAATGTGCCCACAAGTTATGGACCAGCATGCATGATACATTTGTTTGCAAAATGGGTATGATTAATCACATTTGTACATGCCACCATTTAGGAATTAAATGCCAACAAGCAACCATGTCATCACTGGCGCGCCTCCTGTGGTTGGAATTACACATGCATGGCCATAACCATGCAGCATGGTACACAATCATGGCAGATGCAAGATTCTGCAAATGCATCATTTAAATGCACAATGGCACCATGCCACACAGAAGGCAGCCTGCCGCACCTGCACAGGCTGAAGCCGCTCCACCTCCCCCTTCAACCCTGCTACCTCCCCCTTGAGCCGTGCCACCTCCCCCTTGAGCCGTGCCACCTCCGCCTTGAGCTCTCCCTTGCGCCGCTCATGGCGCTCCCTCAGGCCCCGCATCTCCTCAGCGTGAGCGCGCTCCATCTCACCCCTTGCTGCATCCATGCGTTCCTCCACATCTTTGTCCTTGGTGTCCATCTTCCCCCTCTGCGCCGCCAGCCGCTGCTCCGCCTCCTTCACCTTGGAATGGCAGGGGAAATAGTGCACTTGAAAGAGGGCATTGCAATGCATTTCTCTATGCTAAGACCTATATGATAACGTGCCATTGACACAAGCTGCATAATAATCTGTAAATTATGTAACATTGTAGTACGGTATAATTGAAAAAAACGAATTAAATTTTAATTTATTGCAAAACAGCATGCGAGGATTGGCTGTGCAATTTGCAGAGCCAATTAGCTCAATTACCGTGAGCCAATAAATTTTAATTTATGCAAAACTTGAAATGTTCAAGAAATGCAATAGCTTTAAATAGAAATAATAGAAAAGAATTAAATACTAAGTACTTCCCTCACCTTGGCCTCCATCTCCCCCCGCTGCTGCTTCCACTTGCGCTCCCCCTCACGCAATGCTTCATTGGACCTGCGCTCCACCTCAGCCAGTGATTGCTGGTGCTGCTTGTCCCGCTCTTCCAGTGCAGCGCTGTGCGCCGCCTTGTGCTTGTCCAGCTTTGACTGCAGGCGTGCGCTGGCGGCGGCGGCCTCCTGTGCCTGCAAGTTTGCACGTGAGTGTGAACACCCCTAGTGTGAATGGTCATGGCACATGGTCTATTGGTATCCCATGTCGACATGGCCACCAGAGAATGGCAGTAATGGATGAACGTATTGGCCATGCCCCCGTGGCCATGAGGTTAGAACCTCTTCTCTATAAACACGGCATCTTTTGTAACATGTTATGTGAGTGCTACGCAAGAGCTAAGCAGACACCTCCTGCTTATGTTACACATATCCACCCCCTCCCCTCCCTTCCCCCTTACGTTCTCCACCTGCTCCTTCAGCTTCCCCTCCAGCCCCCGCACCGCCTCCTTCCCTTCTTCCACGTCCACCTCCAGTGCCGCTACCCGCCGCTCAACCCCCTCCACCAGCCCCCCACACCCATACACCCGCAGTGCCTTGCTGCTTGCGGCCCACACCAGTGGCGAGCACACCAGCATGGCCTTCACATACCCACCTACATAGGGCAGGTTGCGGGTGGCTGGCAATGTGCACAATGTTGACCATGCCTATGCGCATGTCCACGTGCTGTGTCCCTATGCCATGTCCCACCGCAACGCATTTTGCCAATGCAATGTGCCCATGCGGCGTGCCCACGCGCTGTGCCCATGCAAGTCCACCTCGCACACAAGGTGCTGGCCAGGCGCACACATTGCAATGCAAATGTAGCTTGTGTGTGCCGCCATGGTGGGGGGGCATGCAGCTGTGCCAGTGTACTGGATATTATCAAGTTATCTGGCTATTATCATATTATGAAGGTTAGGAAGACCTTTTAAAGTGCATGATCCATGCAGTACTACTTAGATACGTATTGGTGCATTCCCTACCTTGTTCCGGCAGTGAGTACATGAGCTGCCAGGTGTCGCCGTCATATGCATGGATGCACCTGTCCCCCCCACCGCTCCACACCTGGCTGCCCACCCCCACCAGGCAGCTGACCTGGGCGCTGTGGTGGCGCATGGTGTGCAGGCAGGTGCGCTGCAGGGGGTCCCACACGCGCACGCTGCCGTCGCCCGACCCACTCCACAGCCTGGTGCCACACTGGGCCAGGGCGGTCACACCTGGGTGGAAGGGGTGATGGGTTGTATGGGGGAGAGGCAATAATGTTAACCGCTGGGGTTCTTGTGAGTATATGGAAGGTTACCATCCACACTGTGGAAACGGATGCAATGTGCGATATGGGGCACGCTTTGCCATGCGTGTGGCGGGTGCTGTGCACTGGGCTGCAGCGCTGCAGCATGCTAGTTTGCAGGTGTGGATGCAATCCAATCCCATGCATGTAGAATGCAGCAGGTCATCTACACCGCAGCCCACCTACACCGCAGCCCACCTTGCATGCCAGGAACAGTCAGCGCCTGCACCTCTTTCTCCTCAATCCTACCGCTCCCCTTGGCATCCGTCCAGCACCACAGCGCACCGTCCCCCCCTCCGCTCCACACCGTCCCCACCTTGCCCCCGCCCGTCACCAGCAGTGCATGCACCGCGCAGTGGTGGTGGCCGCTAGCCCCCAGCAGGCGACCCTCTGGAGACCACACTTTCACCTGCCAGGGAGATAGGGGGGTGTATGACAAAGGTTAGCATGTGCAGGCCCTGTGCGTGTGCGGCCACCATGGGAGGCAGAATGCAGGAATATGTGGCCGTGCAGCATGGCGGAACCATGTGGGGCCATGTTGGCACCATCCACTGTTGCATGCAGATTTATTTGGAATTCTGTCCCCTCTAATGCATTGGCACTCATGTGCACCCATGCATGACACTATCCGCTATGCATCGGGTGCACCTGCCTGCGCCCGCACCCACCCACCCACCTGGAAGTCAGCCCCCGCAGAGACCATCGCTGTGCCGTGACGGGTGCGCAGGGGAGCCAGCGCGAGCACCTCACCAGAGTGGCCGGACCAAGGCTGCACCACACGGGAAATCTTGGCATTTTTTAAGCGTCAGAAGGGTACTGCAGGCTGCATCTGAACCAAGGGTGCTTAGGCAAGTGTATGCAGGCATGGCTTGCAGCAATTCGGCTTTGGCTGCCTGAACTCTTCATGTTCAGGGAGGATGGGCACATGACGATGATACAACGTATACCTACATGCAGTGCCCTACAAATGAGAGCTACTTTGCGTGCATTGCAACTGCGGCTGGAAGGCCCAATGGGTGCTGTGCGGTGCAGTGCAGTGCAGGTTGTGTCCAGACCTTGACATTGATCTCCCCCGTCTCTGTGTCCATGACCAGCAGGCTGCCATCACCGGTGCCACACCACAGGTGGCTGCCCTGGCTGACGGCCAAGGTGGTGACCACAGCGGGGAAGGAGGAGGGGGGGGCAAACACCTCGCACCTGAGAAGCACGAGGGGTGGTTGGCAGACGCACAGGTTTGGCAACCCCGGGTATTGGTTACGTGATGCTGCCATTGCAGGGCAATATTCCTATACGTTTTAATGCATAGCTATGGCCAGAGATGCCAAGGCAGGAGGGGAATACCGCAGCAGCATACACATAACAAGATGGTGTACCCCAGTGCCTACTGGCACACCACCTTTGTGACATGGGTCATAACAACGAACGTGAAATTAGAGAATACAGGACACAGGACCGCTAAGAGGTTGGGGCAGTGGGTCGTTCCTTTGCAGCGGGTGCCCCCGGCATGTATATATGCATGCATACAGATCAGTGGGAGCCCACACCTGCCAGACTTTACGTCCCACCGCCTCACGCCCTGACGGGAGCATGTGTAAATGAAGCCATCGGTTGCCGCTATGTCCTTCACCCCAGCAGCTGCGGCCGATGTGAACTCGAAGTGGAGGGCGTACGACAGGCTGCCCAGTGGCGGAAGGGTGCCGGTGATGGATGGGCGCCTGCTGATGGCACGCACCTCCATATCGTGGCAGTTCTTTGGATATTACCATGGCTAAGAGGGTAGTTAGGAGTGGTACAAGGTACCGCTGAGGCTGTTGGGTGGAACAGGTGACATTGCGGGGTAGTGTGCCAGGGTACATTCTTCGGTTGGACAGCGTTCCTCTGAATGGTGTTCACTCCCAAAGCCTTGATTTGTTCTGTATGGATGATTTCTCCAGCCAGTAAGGTGGTGGTCGTGCGACACTGTCGTCCTTCGTCAGGAAGTGCCAATGCACAGTGTGGTTGACTGTTTAGGGTTTCTGCCCACACAAGGGTAAATGACCTGGGCTTCGCCAAAGTTTGCATGCATCATGCGTGCGTCAAATGCTTTTGGCAAAGGTCCTCAAACCTTAGACAACTATTCAAACTGTTTGCTTCACAGCCTGCGATACCAGTGTGCTTGGCAGCGTGCGCTGACGGGAACACCGAGACCCGATGTGAGACACCGTCAACCAGTTTTGTAAGCACAATCCACATCGACCGCAGGCCTGCTATGGAGTCCGACGCAGCAGCGATAGCGGAGAAGCTACCTCCTGGCGTAGTGGCACTTGTGCACCCCAATAACGGCACAACGGTGCGGACAGCATGGCCTGGCACTGCATGCATATAGGCACTGGGACGAACAGCGCGCACGCTGCTGGGTTTAAACGCACTCTGCAGCATCTTTGGTGTATCTTACCAGTAGCGTGTGGTATTGTCCTTACCGATGCCCGTGCGGTACACGGCATCAGCCTCATTCAGCAGACATTATGCTTAGTTACGGAAGTGCGTTACCCTGGGGCCAAGATTCTGCGCGGCTTCGTACCACAGTGTTCCTAAATGTTTGTTGATGTTTCACCGCTTTCATAGCGGCTATGTGATCATCATATCTCCTAGCACGCTGAGGGTGTTGCAATCCTGAACTTGTTGCACAAGGCACGGTGCAGTCCTTGTACCTTGACCAGAGATGGATGGTGACAACCACATCCTTGTTCCTTCAGTGCGCATCCCCTGCAGTGCTCCCCCTTCACCCCACCCCCTGTGCCCCTCACTGCCCGCAGGTGTACCTGGTGGGAACGGCGCACGTCTCCCCTCAGGTACCTCCCTTGCACACCACACACACAGCACACCCATCCTCCCAACAACTGCCAGCGCCCTTGCTGGCCACTGCCCAACAGCCGCTTGCCACTCTGTGTGACTCACATGCCCAGTGCACTTGAGCACAGCTAAGCTGTCCCTTGGAAACCTTGCAACCAACCACTCTGTGCCATTGTCTGGCCAATTGCCTGGTGGGCCCCCACCACACCCACACCCACCCACCCACCCACCCCCTCCCCCCTCCCCAGGCCTGTCAGGAGGTCCAGGCGGTGGTGCAGGCGGTGATGCCCAGGTTTGTGGTGCTGGAGCTGGACAAGGTGAGGAACATAACAGGGACAAAAACAGCAAATTGTGGGCGTCACTAGCTTGCCCTTGTGCCAGCCCACTTGCATACCCTGCGCAAGGGCTTGACTTGGAGCATGCTTGCGTAGGAGCGGTTTGATGGTCTGGTGAAGTCTGTGGAGGAGGGCGACCCATACGGCACGCGGCGACTGGCCAAGGGGATATTCAAGGTGGGGGGCCAGTGGGGTGGAACATCGCCACAGGGTTGTGGGAGGTGGCCGCACCCGGGGGTGTGATAGCCCCTGCCCAGAACAACACATGGGTGCACATGCAAACTGATCGTCACCAGTCCACGTAGCTCATGCATTTCCAGCAATGCAGCAAGGTCAGGAGCCTTGCACACATGGCATCGAGTAGCTCTGCCCTGGCTCTGTTGTACCATTTGATTAGCGTGGTGTAAGGTCCCATCCTTGTTTCTGTGCTGGCCACTTGGTTCCTGGGTGCAATCGACCTTTCCCCCTCGCATGCAGTCCCTCAAGGTTGTCCTGACCGGAGGTGTGCTGGAGTACACGCTGGGGGTGGCGTATGTGGTGGGGGGGGCGCTGGTGGGCAGCCCAGCAGGGGCTGAGTTCATGGCAGCCAGGGAGGCGGCCATGCAGGTGAAGGAGGGGTTAAAAAGGGGGCGCTGGAGGGGCCATATGCATGGACGTGACCTGCTTCATGTGCATATGTCTGGGCTGATGGAGGTTATCATCAGGTTGCACTGTTGGGTTGCATGCTTGTGTGTTGCATGAGCATTGTCTTGGCGCAACAGCATATTCATGGTATGATGTTCGATCACTGCCACATGCCTGCCACTACTCCCCTACTGGTGCCACTGTGATGGGGCTGGCATGCCACCACAGATGAGCCACAGCCATGTGATCGCTATGCCTCCACACAACGGTGCTCAGCCTGTTGGTCCCCTGTGCTTCTCACCTTTTGCTTCCATCATGCCAGGTGGGCGCAGAGATCGTGCTGGCTGATCGGCCGCAATCAGTGACCATGCGCCGCCTCATGGCCAGGGCAGCTGCAGCCAGGGAGGCGTCCCGGCAGCCACCGGCCTTCCTCACATCCTCATTCTCACCTGGCCCCCCTTCCAGCCTGCAGGAGCGCGGCCCCAGCGAAGGTGGGGCACTGGCCTGAGATTATGAAATATTTTGGTGCTTTGTCACTCTTACCAATCCACCCAAGGTGTTAGTGCACGACAACTGCAATGTGATGGGTAAATTGTGTCCCAGCAGAGCAGCCAGGTCAGGAGTTTACCCTTGCACAAACCTGCGCTGCAGCAACAACCCCTGCCCATTGGGACACCAATGTACAAGGTTGAGTTAAGTCTGCCGGAGCCACTTTGCGGGCACATGAAGCGCATGCATTGCCACAATGCTTCTATGGCAGGAATCAACACTCTTGACTGACTTGTGCTGTCCAGTTGCTCCTTCCACTGACAAGTGGGGCACAGACCCTGAGCCAGGACCAGCCGCCCTCCCCTCATCATCCTCACGCAGCCAGGCTTCCTCCCCTGAGACGCAAGACCCCTGGGGCCTAGGGGACATCAGGTCAGGGGTGCCAGGCAAGAGCCCCGGCTCCATCCTGGACAGCACCCAGTGGCGGGAGTTCCTGACGCAGGGGGGGTGCGAGGATGCGGAGGGGACGATAGAGGTGGGGCTCAGCCTGCGCTTGCTGCTGTGTGTGTATAGATGGCATATGTGTGCATGGTATATGGTGGGTATCCAGTAGCCATGCACAGCATGTGTGCTGGTGTGTATGTAGACTCATGTGGTGCCCCTGTGTGTGACAATCTCCGTATGCCCGCGGGCATACGCATATGAGATCACAGCATGGCATGAACAAACGTACTCTCCGGATGCCCATTTATTCCCACAGGCCCCGCAGTGCCTCCCAGCCTACCTCTCACCCTGTGCATGTGCATGCAGGCGTTCAAGCGCATCCTGGCCAGTGCCTCCAGCGCGCGTGGCGACATCCCTGCCTCGGACATGTTGGCGGTGCGCAGCTGCGGCCAGGCACTCATTGAAAAGTTCAGACGACAAGCGCTGGAGGTGCGGGGAGGGGGCAAACGCTGTGCAAGGGACTGCTCGGTTTGTGGAGTTCAAATTCTGCTTGCAAGTACATTGGCAGAGCAGTGTTTTCTGATGTGGCTGGTCAGGGCATAACTTCAAACCTGCCACTGATGACCACCGCCCGGTGTTCGATACCAGTGATACCGTGCCATGACCACATCCCCCTTCCCCTGCAGGGCAAGGGCGACCTGCTTCAGCGCTTTGAGCACCGCGCCGTTGAGGAGGTGAAGGGGAACGTGGGGGTGCCCACAGGGGGCGGGGCGGTGCTGGAGGTGCTGGGCAAGGAGAGGGATGTCATACTGGCAAGGTGAGGGGGGAGGGGGAGGGCATGGTTATTAGGCCATTGGGTGAGCACAAGTAATGAGCATGGGGGAGCATCCTTTGGAACAGGTATTGGCATCAACCTAAGGTTTTGAGGTTTGTGCTACGATGTTGCTGCGCTGTGGCTGCCCCTCTTCCACAGATCCGATTTTCAGGGGTTCGCCATGGTAGCAATGCAGGAGGCGCCAGAGGAGGACACCGGTCTGCGCTGTGGGGTGCTGATGGGGGTCCCCGCTAGGGTGTCTCCTAGGGTCTCAACTAGGGTCTGCTCTAGTGTCTCCACATGTGCATCCACTAGCACCCCACTCTGTGCAGGAAGCTGTGGGAGGTTGGCCTGCGCAGCGAGGGCCAGCCCGTGGTTGGTGTGGTTGGCGCCGCACACATCCCCGGGATCAAGGCGCACTGGAGCTCCATAGGCACACCCGAGGCTGGTGAGAGGGCAGCGGAGTACATGCGCGCGCCGCGGCCCCAGGGCGACACCGGCAACTTCATCACGGTGGCGGTAGTGGGTGAGCGGAGCTGGGAACCCTAGAGAAACCCTTGTCGGGGTTTTGTTGTGCTGGGCAGTGTGTATGCACCCATGTGCACGCACGCTTGCCTTGCGCCACCACCGCCAGAAACCATCGGGTGCATGGCTTGGTATGATGCTCCCCTTACCTTGCCTACAGTAGCCCACGCTGTCATTGGTGACCCGCACACCACTTAGCACCCCTTTCAACCCCCCGCAGGCGGCGCGTTTGGCGCCCTATTGTACCGCCGCCCCCGCACCGCCACCCGCCTGGCTGCCTTCACCCTGCTCACCGCCGCGCCCTTCATCACCTTCGCCACCTACAGTGTGAGCCGGTGGTCGGGGCTGGCGGGCAGGGTGGTTGCGGCGGCGCAGCGGCTACCAGCGGCGGATGGGGGCCTGTCGCCCAGTCCGGCAGAGTTTAGTGATACGTGGGGATGAAGGGGGTGAGGGGGCAAGCTTGCTTTGCATACACATACAAACACAAAGCTGCGCTCACGAAATATCTGGAACGCTTGTGGTTGTGTGGGTGGGGAATGGTGTGGCGGTGGGGGGGGAGAGGGGGGGGTCTATGAAGAGTATTGATGCCAGCAGCACTGTGTGAAGTTGCCATGCACAACGCATGCCTGTGACGATTGTTGCTCTGCAAAGAAGGTCCAAAAACGTCGACAACAGCTTTTTGAACAGTATGTGCTGGAAAAAAGTCACTATGGGAAAGTGAAATAAAACAAATAGTCCCCAATTTCCAACATGCGACTTCGAACAAAGCCTTTAAAATCACCTTTGTGGAAAGGAGGAGGGGCAGCCCGACCTGACCCAGCGCCCCCTCACACCTCCAGCTCGCCAAGGGCTGGCGGGCACAGGCGCAGGCGCAGGGGCAGGGGCAGGGGCAGGGGCAGGTGGGGGCCACTCTCCGCAGGGAAGTGGGGCGGTCACAAGACCAGGCAGAGCAGTGAATGGGAACCAGGGCAGGGTAACGGCAGGTATGACAGACAGCCGGAAGGCGGGCGGGCTGCTGATGCAGCTTCAACAGCCACTAAAGCTATCAACAGGAGGCTAATGAACGCCACTTCTGCTCAGGTTTGTGCCATGATAAGTGCCATTGGGCATCTCGTGATGTACAGCACACTGACGTGTGCATCAAGTTCGTCAGCGAAAGTTTTCTTGGCATGTGACAGTGGAAGTTAAACACGCGCAGCGGCACCTACCATGACTGACTTTTGCCAGACCGTGCAGGCCATTTTACAAATAGTACAAAGCAATGCCAAGGAATTGAATGTTGTCAACATCTCAACAGCCTTCAACCGCTTGGCAAAGCTATGTCATGACGATGCCGCTCGGGAGGCCGTCAGATCAGATGCGCGGTTTGGAATGCTTCTGGAGCAAGTGGGTGCGGCATGCTGGCACTGGGCATGGCTTCAATGCAACACAAGCCTTCACAATTTTTTCACCATATTGGGGCCCACATGTCCATGGCTGGATGGATGAAACAGCATACTATACCGTGTTCTAAACACTACGCATTTTAGCCCAATGTATCCTTCTGCTGCAGAGACAAATGTTGAGAGGTTTGATTCACGAAGTACTGCAACCACCATGTGGGCCCTGTCCAAGATGAAGCACATTCCTTCCCACAACCTGATGAGCATGCTGGTGCAGCGAGTTCAGTGGCACCTGGCACAGATTGAGCCACATGATCTCAGCAATATACTGTTGGCACTTGCATATTGGGATTCATTGCCCTGCCAAACCCCGCTGGCCCTCGTCAGTCCACTGTTGCAGCAAGGGCTGCCCAAGTTGGACTTGTTTGATAGACTACAGGATAGACCAACCGTGTGTGGGCCTTGGGCACCTTGGGGTACACAGCCAGCAAACAGGAGTTGGTGATGTTGCAGCTGAGCGCCGCAGATCGTGCACATGACTTCACCGCCCAGCAGCTTTCCAATGCTTTGCTGGGCCTGGCCAAGCTGGGTGCGGTGCCAACTGAGCAGCAGTTTTGGAACAACGTGGAGGGAGCGGTGGAGGACAAGGCAGCTGAATTTACCGGACAAGGCATTGGCAACACACTCTGGTCACTAACAATCATGGAACACACGCCACGTCCTGGGTTCTGGCAGGCAATGGGGCAGCAAATCATGATGAAGGCAGCTGCGTTCAACCCACAGAATGTCAGCAACACTGCGTATGGCAAGCATCGGTGGTTAGACGCAGCAGTGGTGCAGCGTTTGGCAGTTCAAGTGGCCCAGCTCATCCAGGTGAGGCAGGATTTGGCCATTTCCTTACCCTTGCAATGCCCAGCCAGTGCAGCTTGGGCATGGATGTACATTTTGTTTGACCATGCGCCATGGTCCCTTGCGCAGGCCAGAAGGTTCAACCCGCAAGAGGTTAGCAACATCGTGTTTGCCTGCGCCAGCCTTGGCCACGCTCCCAGACCCCTGATTGACAGCCTGCCACATTTGCTGGTGCCTGAGGTGATGGAGCAGTTCAATGTGCAAGATGCCACCAACACCGTGTGGGCGCTATGCGTCTTGAAGGTGGGATTTTACTGGATTTGCCAGGCTTTGCGCTTTGTCAAATCCATCAAAGTTGGTCACGTCTACTGTGCGTTTGTGACCGGTCGGGCCATCGATGCAAACTGCCGAGTATTTTCAGGCTGCACTCGCGCACCGTCCCTCTGAATGCATTACATGGCAATGCGTGCGTTGCAGGTCTGCACCCTTGCCTACTGGGAGATGCTGGTGGGCCCCTTGGCCAAGATGGGCGAGTTGGACACAAAACAATCAACACAGCTATACCAGGTATTGGTCTAGGTTTGGAGGCTGGTGTTGGTGGGAGGGCGATTGCAACGAGTGTCCACATCTGCAGGACAAGTGCTTGCTTGTGTCTGCTCAAAGGGTGTATTGCCATGGCAGGCAGGTCCGCACCGTATTCTGCATGTCGGTTGGCCTGCAATGTCGGACTGCAAACCTGTGTGCCATGATCTTACCGGTTGCGCTGCAATCCAGTAGCCACATAACAAGGTTTCCCGCATGCAGTCCTGGTTGCTGATGCTTACTCGCCACCGAGAAGAGGAGCTGGTGGTGGACCACACATGCTGGAACAGGCAAAGCAGGTATGGCTTGCAACCGTCAAAGACACTACAAGCAGCCTGTTGCACAAGGAGGTGGCGCATGCCGCGCAGCAGCTCGGCATACCCATTGCTGTGGAGCAGCTGACAGAGGATAAGATGATGCCAATCGACATTGCAATGGAGGTGGAAGGTAGGGGTACAGTTGACCATGATGGGTGTTGAGTGGCTTGCCAGTGGCAAGTGGAGAACTCCATGGAGCCAGGAAGACCAGCCAGAGCAACATCGATGTCATCATGGTTGGCATTGCATAAAACATTGCACACATGTCCTTGGGTACCCTAGATGCCTGGAGGTGTGTGCCTCAGATAACAGCTGTTGTTATTCCTGCCACCAGGTGCGCGCATAGCTGTTGAGGCTGATGGGCCCTCCCACTTCACCTCCAATGAGCCATACATGGAAATGGGCCCTACCAGTGCCAGGAATTACTTGCTGGAGGCACGTGGATGGGTGGTGTTCAGCGTTCCTTCACATGAGTGGGACGCCCCCGAGGGACAGGGGGAGCGGATGCGGTTGCTGCTGGAGGTGAGGCGATGAGAAAAGCGGTGGGGAGACGGATGGGTATCAGAGGGCTGCAGATGTGAGATGTAAGGCGCTTGTGGGTGGTGACGAGCAGCCTATGGCACAACTGCAGCAGCCAAGTGGCACAAGGCAACACCATGCCAGGTCGACTTAGGTGCCCTAGGCAGCATATTGGTTGCTCTGCTCACAACCATCACCGGAACACGCGTGTAACGTTTGTGTGCGCCCGGCACTTGTCTTGGTGGCGCTTCCCTGCCATGTACATGTACCAGCTGTAGCTACTGAGTGGCCATCTTTGCCTTTCTGCGCGCAGTACATTGCAAAGGCACTCCATGGGAATGGGATACTACCTTCGTCAACCCCCAGCAAGGCACAGGGCGAATAGAGAGGGCCCTGGTGTCAGGGCTGCCATGTCGACCTTCTGTACGGCTGCACCTGGGTACCGCAACAGCGCCAGCTGCAGGACCAGACTTGACTCAGAGGTCCTCCACAGCCACCACGAAAGGCTCTGGTCCTGCAGTCATTCATGCAATTTTTTACTAAAAGTGTTCCGCTGTATTTGCAAGCTTGAACCCCAGGACCTGCTCTTTCAATATGTATGACTCGATTAACGTGATAGGATATTCTGCCTTTGTGTTATATGACCTGCTCAAATTAGCATAGGATATTCTGTCTTTGCGCGTTCCCTTACCTTTTTTCTTGTTTATGTTCAGCAGGCCTTGGGGTGCATTTACAATTTTCAGTCTAGAGTCCATTTGGCAACAGGCTTGGCAGGGTCACCCCGAGCTCTTGACGGGCAGGCCTGCCGGCACACTGCAAGTTGCAAGTTGGAATCAGTACAAGTTGCCAGTGGTGTCTTGTTGAGGGACTTGGTTAATACAAGTATTTCTACAGAAATGAATGAATTTTGGAGTTCTTCTCTATTTATTAGCTGCTTAGCAATATCCCACTGACATATGTGCCTATTACTATTATTGGTTGGATTCAATTGCGCCGCGTGGCCCAGGATGGCCCCGCCGGCGCGCCAGAGCTAGCTTAGCCTGGCGGCTAGCTGCCGCAGTTGTAAATAATGTTCCTGTACCCAATCCGTACTACGTAGTCTACGTAGTGCGCTGGTGCAAGCCAGTGGCACCTTAATTAATTACGCCATTGTGCGTCCCCTTCTTTTCTTTCTTCTTTCCAGACTGGGTACAAGTTGTTACAAGTTACTTTGAATTCAGTCTAGTACCATATGGATTGTAATTATTTTATTTGCCTTCCCCCCCGTGTTCACCTGGGATTGCGCACAAGTCATGCATCCCAATTCACCACATGCATTCCATACCTCAAATTGCGCACATGCATCCCAAATTATTGTGAAAAGGTTTCTGCCACGCCCGTCAGGCCGTTAGCGCCGCTTCTGGGAACTCTATATTGAATTCACCTGAGCTTTGGAAGGCAGGGGTAAAGAAGCTTCATGATGCATCATTTTGTCCACGTAGGTTTGGAAAGTTCTTTCCAAGCTTTACCAGTAAAGCAACTACGATAGGAGCTCCAAAACGAACAATATAGCTGTTACAGTACCGTACAGAAACGATGTTGTTGCACTTGGTTATCGTGAAGTACACTGTCAGCCGGCCAGCCAGGCAGTTGGATATACATTACCTAGTATAAACACCATCACAAAATAGCGGTCACACCAAATAAATTGTTGGGTGATTTTTTTTCAAGTGGCTGATAAATGATGTTCTCTACGCCACACCCTTGCACACAGATCCTGCTCAAGTCCCCAGTTCCCCTTGGCCAGGATCTGTGTGCAAGATCCTTTCGCCCCCCACCACAAACCACACTTGCTCCACATCCACAGCCATACAGTTACAGTGACACGCGTGCCCCCGGAAGATATATCCACAGCCACGAACCCTCGCAACCCCCCACTGGCCCAACCCTTCACGCCTCTATGGGCACCTCCACAGTCATGTCCTCCACCTCAGCCCCCACCAGCCCAGCAGAAAACGCATCCAGGGTCAGTCCCGTGTCAGGGGTGGCGCCCGCAGCCGCCAGCACCCGCGTGATTAGCTGCCGCAGGTCATCCTCACTGGTGGAGGGTGAGGGGAGGGAGGTCAGTGCTCACAATGTGGTCAACAGACATGGTAGGAATGGTGCAAGGCGGGCATGGCTGCAGCATGGAGATACGTGTGGATGGCTGCAGGGATGGCATGCAGGTGGGGTGGGGAGCCTGCAAGGTCATGTACTGGGTGCAGAAAAAGGCATGCCCACCCCTCCACCCTCCCTCTTCAGCCCAGCTGGCATCCACCTGCACCTCGCCCCCTTGCCCACCACCCAGGCCACACGTGTGTGCGCGTGCACGTCACTGGCCACCTAATTGTGCTCCGTGCCGCTGCATGCCGTGCACCACCACCAGTGGTCCATACCCTAAGCCCAGCCCCCAGCCTCCTTCCTGCGCACCTGAATGCCGTGCCCCCCAGCAGCCTCAGCATGACCTCCATGTCCTCCACACCCACAACGCCATCGCCATCTACATCCCACACCTGCGGACATGGCCAAGGATCACGCGGGCGCGAGGAATGGGGGTGCAGTATGATAGGATTGCTTTGGTAGAAATGCAGGCACAGGTAGCTTGGGGATGTGCCACCATGAATAGTTTCCACATAATTGCCCGGCCATCCTCCGCCACAACGCTGCGCAACCCAGGATGGAATGCGGCTGTGAACTCTTCAGGCTATGCACGCCTGCAGAAATGTATAGGTACAGGGCTGACAAGTATGCACTATTGCGTGCGTCAACCCTACGGTAGGGTTTGCACCTGCCACCCCCACCTGGAACAGGAACTTTAGCTTCCACTCACGGTCCACACGCGGACTGAAGGCAGCCAGCACATAGGCAAACTCCTGGGCAAGGGAGGAGGGTACAGGGTGGCTGAGCGCCGTGGTGTGGGCCAGGGGGCAGGGCGCGTGAGGGTGGGTGGGTGAGTATGCACGTAGTGGGTTCAGGTTCCACCAACAGTGGCAACTTCTGCCTGATTCAACGCCGTATGTGGATCAGGGTGGACTAAGTGACCCACTGACGCCTGTGTTGGGTCCACTGGACAGGGTGGGCACAACCTTGTAGTGGTGCGCATCAAACTGTTGCAGGCTTTGGTGTCAGGGGATGCAGGGGTTTCCTGGTGCCGTGTTCCCCTACCTTGAAGTTGAGCGTTTCAAACAGGTGCTCCAGCCTGCGCGCCAGCGGGTTGATGGACAGCTCGGGGATGGACAGGATCTCCTCGCTGGTGATGAAGCCCTGTGGGGCAAGGGGGACAAGATTGGCCCGACTGATGGGGAGGGAGCAGGGATGAACCAAAGTTCGGCAGGCGCAGTGGCCAGCACACGGATGTGCATGCAACGTGTCACCTCGTAGGCGTGTTGGTCGGTTGTGTGTGTGTGGTGGTGTGGTGGTGTGTGGGGTGCTTGGCTAGCTCACCTTGCGCGCCTTGTCCAGTGTCCTGAAGCGCTTGTACAGGGACAGGAGCTCCTGCTGAGACCCTGTGGAGGATGGAAATATTTACCATAACCTTGTGTGTGCACCATACTACGACCACTGGGAAGGGCGGTTGGGCGTCACTGGCAGGACAGGACAGGCGCACAATGCATGCATATACACATGTTCCCTTGGAGGGTCCAAACGCGATGCTGGTCACGCATACGTATAGTATTGGGCGCAGCCACGTGCAATATGACCGATACCGTGCAATTAGCAGGCGCAGTGACGCTAGGTACGGCCTGGCTTACATGCGTTGCCGCAGTACTCTCTGAGCTCGTCGATATCGTACTGTGTCAAACCAAAGCTCATAGCCTGCGCAGGGGGACAAAAGCTTGCACGTATACACCAAAGGGACCATGAAGATGGTGTAAGTAGTTGTGCTGTAGTAGGTGCACCATCATGCAGACAGGTATCCTGCAACTACCTATGCCCATCAGGTAGGGTGGCCACTACACTGGTTTGTACTGACCTGCCCCATAGTTGTCGCTACGTGAGCCGCTGGTAGCCGGGTGGCATGGCACTGCCTGCTGCCTACGGGCCCCTAACAGCTACGTACACTTTGGTGCTCCAATGGTCCGTGCACTACCAGCGCTGGATCACTGAACAACCAGTATCTGTGCCACTCAGAAACAGCCAACGTGTCCTCCTAGCATACTCTTTTCAGTTGACGATACTCTCCAAAAAATCTGGCCGACCAGCTATTGATACAGCGGCTTACGCCGTTGGGAAGCTTTGTAGGTGGGGCGCCCAGCGCTCTGAGAAAGGTCCTTTCCACCCTGTTCACATGCCGTCTCAATGCCGACTGGGGAAGTTTGAGTTTGAGGCAGGCTTGACACAGGCTCCGCAGAGGAGAAAACAGGTATTGCTGGGGACTTACATGCTGACATGACTTATAAGCTGTTGCACTGCGCTTTGTGAGCAAAGCGGATGGTCAAGGTTCAGTGTGACAACAAATTACGGGCAGACAGCTTGGTGATACCAGAAAAAGGAGCCTCCTTCTAGGCGCCTACGCTCGCAACCCTAATGGAGGCATGTGTGAAAGAACTTCTCATCGGATGAGTCTGAGAGATGGTCAGCTGCTATGTGTCACATGCTCATCTGGCTCCCCTGGTACAGTTCAGAGTAATCGCCGCCGCCGGCGGATAGTGGCAGGTTGCCAACTTGAAGTTGACAGTGTCACCAAGCCTTAAGCCTTTTACAATAATGCTGATGAACAGCCACCATGACTACAAAACACTTGCAGACAATACCTGTGGGATCAAGACTTCCAATTGCGTCAGCGTCCACGGTTTTGGCTGGGAATTGACCATCTCACGCACTAACGGCCACACTGACTTGTGGACAGCACCTGGGTGACATACATGCTCACAAAATGCATGACCCCCATAACATCAACGGGTTGGAACTTCCACAACACACGCGCGCGATAAAAAGGGCATAAAAAAATAAATATTGAAACCAAAAAAAGGAATAAAAAACTACAACGACTTTTTTTGGATGTTCTCCTGGCAAGTGTTTTGCTGCGGCACTGGGGCTGCACCAACCAAACAATACACCTGTCAGGGTTTGTACAATGCACGCCGCAACCCAAGTATGGTACCAAGGGCAGTTCGGAAACAATTGTGGTGGTTCCTGACTCGGGCAAATAAACAGCATAAAACCAAGCAGCAATTGTCAGCCAGCGGTGTGCATTTATCCTCAAAGGAGGGATCAAAATTGTAAGATAATTCATTCCTCTCAAATCCCAGACAATTCCTAGCCAAGTCAAGATGGTCCCTCCCTGCTACACATTGATTTATATACATACAACGATCTGATCCAGTGTTGGAGCACCTTTGACCTCACCACATGCCTAGATATACAGCAGCGGGTATGCCCCTGCATACTCCGAGTGCTGCTGGAGGCCTCCCTTTGCAGTGAGGAAGCCAGCGGAGTACAGCACCTGGAGCTTGTTGGAGGCAACCTGCTTCACCTGCAACAACAGGGAGACACCAGCACTCAACAAATATGCCACTGTGCACCGTGATGTATTGGAATGGTTGCCAGGGCTACCAAGTCATTCCTGCACAACCTCAGGTACCTCAGGTGCCACGTGGAAGTGTGTGACCGATGTGTAATTAAATATGCAATTGCTCACCTGTGCAGGCGTGAGGGTGATGGTGAACTGAGCCCCTAGGGTTTTTGCGTTTGCTGCCCCGTTGCTTGCCACCACCTTGAACTTTGCTTTGCCCCGCACCACAGCCGAGGCCACGTAGTCACCAAGGTAGTAGCCAGCCACGTCGACACCTGGGGCATGGCAAGAGGAACTCATGGGTAGGGGCATTTTTGCTGCTTCGCAAATCAACCACCGGGTAATGACTGTGCAATGGTGTGAGGGTTATCATAAAGGATGCTTGCTTTAACCAAGGCATACGCATGAATGCTGTGTAGGAGTGCTCTGCACTGTCTCTGCACACAGGGTTGGGCCATGTACATAATAATGCAGTGTATGTGTCCTTTCTTGGCCCTCGCCCACCCTGGCTTCCTCACCATTTCCCGCCTTCCTCATGATCACGGCACTGGACCCAATCATGCCGCCAAAATTAGGGTCTGGGATCGCAAACCCTGCCCAGGTGTAGCTGTTGACGGTCATGGCGGCCATCAGGCGGCCTGCCTTGGCATCCAGCTTGTAAAAAAACTTGAAGCCGTTGGAAATCCCGGGGACTGCAAAGCACTTGGTGTAGGTCACCTTGCCGTAGGTGCAGGGGGGCACCTTGGTCGGGGGTGTCTGCGGGAACCAAACGGGGTGGTGAGTGCAGGTGAAGACTAGTTATAACCCTTGTTTCATCCACAAGGCAAGTCGATGTCTATATGGCGGGCTCCTGGCACTAGCATTTGCAGCGATCGAGTATACATCATCGACACATGTGTCGTGCTCATGCAGCAGCCCTGTGCCAGCTTGCGTCTGTCCTCTGCCATAAACACACATACATATTCATGATTAATCAACATTTCGACTTTTGTACAAGACATCTTTTATTGAATTTATCAGAATGAAATAAAAAAACAAAAAGACATATTTTCTCTTGGCGCACCTTCACACTGGGTGTGGGCGTGGTGCTCTGCAGGCTCAGACCCACACCGCTGCCCAGCGCAGCACCCAGGGGCACCGACGCCTTGACCACATACGCGTGCTGCTGCAGGGCCCCGGCATTGAGCTGGCCCACAGCAAACATCATGGACAGGGAGGGGGCGGCGGCCTGGGAGGGGGTGAGGGAAATGGCAAATGTGGCGGTCAGCGTGCCCCCTGTTTTCTTGGCCCCCTTGTTGAAGAGGGTGAACTTCTGCTTGCCAGCCTGTATGTACTTGAGGCTGGTGCCGCCAAGGTAGTAGGGCATGACGTCCATGCCGGCAGGGGCTGCGGGGCAGGGGCATTGCTAGGGTTTGCGCCAGGGCGTGGTGCAGCTCAGATGAAGATGTGCAGGCCGTGACATTGTCAACCCCGGCTTAGTGTTTTGCTTTGGTATGTTGCCAAGTCAAGCAAAATTCCATATGCGTCAATTTGCAATAAACATCCAGACAAGAACGGGGTGTGCAGCAGATTGTGTTGGTGAAGTGCAAGACAGACGCGGTCCCATCCACCCTGCCCCCTCACCTCCGTTGACCACCCGCATGATGACTGCGCTGCTGCCCACCATTTGGTTGCCCAGGCCCCACCCGCACCACCCGCTGCTGGTAGCGCTCATGGCACCATACAGCACACGTGCCTTGCGGTCCACCTGGGGATGGGAGATGTGTCGAGCGGTCATGAAAATGCGCCTTGCAGCTGGATTTGTGCACACCATGCGTTTTGGGGGAATGTATGACGATCATAAGAAGGAGGCAGTGGTGCAAACAGTGCTGGCCCTTGCATGGTGGATTACGCGTTGGCGATGTACGTCTTTGCACTCTCAGTGCGCACATGCCATGGCGCACCCCAGGGCATTGTGCAAGTCCCTAGCAGGGTTTGTGCTCACCTTGTAGAAGAACTTGAAGTTGACGTTGCTGTTGCGGCTGGAGGTGTGGGGCACGGCGAAGCATGCGGGGTAGGCGGTACCCTTAGCTAGGGTGCACTTGGAGGTGCCGCTCACAATGGCGGGCTGCAAGCGGGGGGTGGGGGCTGTGGACAGCAAGGAGGAGGGCATGGTAGATAGGTAGGTAGATATGTAGATGTTCGTACACATTCGCCAAACGTATATAAACAAATTTGGGCTGCTTTGGTCTGAGCACATAGGGCGATTTCCTAACTTCTAGAACTCGTTCACAAAGTGCACCATGGTCAGTCCAGTCATGACCGTCCTGCCAATAATGAAACATGCAGACCTGGGGCCTGGGGGACTAACCCCAGCAACCATGCGTGGCCACGTTGACACTTTACCCTCAGTAGGGTTTTGAAGCCTGCCTCAACCTACCGTGAACACCACTGCGTCGTCCCCACCCTCCGTCTCTCCCTCCCCGTCACCTTGCCCGAGGGAGCTGGTGGTTGCCGGCAGGCTGCTGGCTTTCTTCACGGACGCTATCTTCAACTTGCTTGCTGCCACAAGGGCGGTCGGGGCAGGTCCAGGAGCAGCAGCTTCTGGATCAGCTTCAAATGGGGGAGGGGAGCTTGCATCGTCACCTCCATCCTCGCCATCGTCGTCGCCTTCATCCCCGCCATCGTTGCCACCGTCGTCACCGCCATCACCACCGCCGCCACCGCCACCACCGCTTTCTGACTCGCCATGGTCCAGGAGTACACGATGGCCACCACCCACCACACTAGTAGAGGCCTGCGGAGAAAAGGGTGGGGTTGCAACGTCGCTGCAGTGAGTGACTCTTAACTTCAAAAAAACAGTGACATACTACCTAGTGTTTGTTGTGGGACTACGAACCGTGGCAGGGTGCGCGCTGTTTACTAAGGTTGCATCCCATGGTACCCATGCCAGGGAGCCCATGTACATGTCAACGGAATGTCTCAGCCGCGAAACACAAGAACGTCAATGCCAACGTCCTAGCAAAATGTTTTCCTGACGCGGCAATGGTAGCACTACGCCATTGCCACCCAGGTTTGAGCACACACGGCGAATGGGACGCGGCATGACCCTGGTCAACCAGACACGTGGAACGTGGAGTTTGGGAAACCTTCCGTAATAACTTGCGTTAACCCAGTGCAGTCATCGAGAACATTCACCCACCTCAACTTGCAACTGCTGACAGGCGAGGGACAGCAACACCAGCCCTGCCAGTAGCAATGTCCCCCAACGGGCCATCATGCATGCACTCCGGAGCAGCCAGAATAATGTACTTCAGTGGTTCAACAGCACACTGGAAACTCGTAAAGAGGATCTACAAACACCACAAAGGCAATTGGTTACTGCATGCGCCTGCCTTTGTGAATTTTGCAGCAGATGAGACGTTCCTCTATCGTGTGGACGATTCGGCTTGCAGCAGGCATTGTGGGATTGTGCGTGATGGTGTGCAACTTGGCATGCCAGCTGGCTAGAGTCTGCTTTGTCAAATGTGCTTAAACGTGTCATCCGTAGCAGATGACACTGTTCTTCTCCTAGCCTACAGTACTGTTCTTAAGAGTGCCCCCACTGCGACCATCACCATGGCATCCACCTGGTGGGCCGCCAGCCTCCCAGGAGGGCAGACAGACTGCAAACTCCTGGAGGCAGGTTGACCTGTTTACCTGCGACATAACACACTTTGCCCACTCCCTCGCTAGCCCTGTCACCACACCACACCTGCTAGCAGCCGTGAGCAATCAAAACCAAACAAGCTTGCCAAACACCCTGCCAATCACTTGTCCTTGTGATGAGTAACTCACTGTTGTGCCCCGCAGCACAACATTACCACGTACGCCACGGATGCTATATGATTGCTCCAAAACTACAGTGCCAAATGCTACCTAAGCCATGCATTTGGCTTCTTAGGGTTTGTAACACACGAGTGTGGAGCCAACTGCTATCTCAGGCACCCAGATACCCCATCCACATTGAACCCTAAACCCTAAGCCCCGAAGACCCAACCCTACCTAAAGCAGCGCAGTCCGTGGCCGAGCCCCCACCCTAAAACCACTACTGCCTCCCCATCACCCCACCCCGGCCTGTGCTCCCCCACCCCCCCCTCAGCGCAGGTGCAGCAGCAGTCGCTCGGGCTGCTCCACATATCCCTTCCAGCTGTTACTGAAGTGCGCCAGCGCAGCACCGTCAACCACGCGGTGGTCAGCGCCCCAGCTCACGGGCATGAGAGGGGCGGGGATCCAGGCACCGGGAAGCGCAGCTGCAGCCGCTGGCGACATCGATGGAGGCGCAGCCCCGTTGCCCATGTGCGTGAACCGCGGCACCTGTCGTGTGCGGCCAAGGGCCACTATGGCCACCTCAGGGGAATTGACCAGGGGCGTGGCATAGGTACCTGGGGAGGGCAGGGGTGCGGGTGAGGGAGGCGCATCACTAAGCAGCCATGTACAGTCTATGCCATTCTATGGAACCAGTGTGCACAAGGTGCACTGGCTGCCATGCCATGCTCAATCAGGCAGGCTGCCGCACGCCCCTGTTGCGGCATGACCAATGCCACCATGCGCTACATGGTCCCTGCCTGCCATGTGTGGACTCGGCATGGTTGCATGCAAAGCCTTGATGATCTTGCAGAAGCTACCGATTGCAATTGAATGCGCCAGCTGCTGCAGAACAATGCCAAGTTGCCTGACCCACGCACCTCCAATTGACCCGATGTTGGACACGGTGATGGTCCCTCCACTCACATCCTCAGCACCAAGCCGCCCCGCAGCCGCCCCCGCCTGCAGCCTGGCCAACTCCCCCGCTATGTCCGCCACACTCCGCCCTTGCACGCCCCGCACGACCGGCACCACCAGCCCGTGGGGGGTGGCCATGGCAACCCCAATGTTGTGGTGCGGGTGGGTGAGGAGGGTGGTGGCGTCTGCTGAGAGGCTGGAGTTGAGCAGTGGATGGGCGGTGAGGGCAAGAGAGAGGGCCTGCGGGAGGAGGGGAGAAGCATTATAATACATTGAAAATTTTAACAATATCGTACTGCAAATGCAGACTCTGACTTGTGGACAGGGCCTGGAGAATGTGCGCACAGTCAAGTTTTGCTTGCGCAAGCAAACCTTGAGTGTACGTTGCTATGTAGCTACGAAGCAACGGGCAACCCTGGTGCTGTTCAGTGTGCATTCATAGGCAGTCCCAATCTGAAGCAAGGTAGCAATAGTGGATTAAACACACCTGCGGGCTGCTAGCAGTTGACATCATCAATACGTGTATGCCAAACTGTGCACCTGGTGCAGAGCAGAGCAGTAGCATGGCAGTGTGTGCCCCCACCTTGATGATGAAGGGCAGGTAGGTGAGCCTGGCCTCACCTAGACCCGCCTCCCCCGCCAGCATGCCCCTCACCCGCACCAGCCCACTCATGTCCACCTCGTCGCAGTAGTGGAAGTGGGGCACCTGGCCGGCAGCGGTCATGCTGCGCACCATGGCACGGCGGTAGCCACGCAAGGGGGTGACGATGGCCTGGGTGGGGTGGCGGGGGGAAACAGGTGTGGGCGTAGCCGGATGATACATGAGTGTGTTGGGAATGACCTCAGATGTCATGACATACATGGATGAACCTCTGGATGCAGACTCTGTCTGCAAGTGACTTCCAGTGTTACTGGAGCAAGCCTTGGCACACACTGTGTGCACTGCAAGGTGCACTGCTGGTTATTAGATCACTGCGGTAACGCTACCATGCCCTTACCTCCCCTCGCACATCCATGAAGCGCTGCTCCTCCCCTACGGGATCTTGCCCCACTCCCACCCCCGCCGCCGCCACCGCCTGAGGGTCAGCAGGTGGAGCCACAGCCGCCAGAGGGTCCATCCCACTTGGCGGATCCAGCGCCACGTCATCCAGAGCAATCTCATTCAGCGTCAGTGGTTGCGCCTCAAGCTCCATTGCCAATGCCTCCTGGAGCGGCTTGACCCCCTGCGCCCCCACCTCCATGCCTGAGGCCACCAGCGCCTCTCGCTCAAACAGCTGCATCTCGGCGTCGTGCGCGTGGTGAGGGCCGGGGGTCACGTACGTCAGTATGTCATCTGAATGGTGTGTGGGTGGATGAGAATTAATTGAACATCAACTTAGAATTCTTGGGTTGATGACAAGTAATTGAACATCAATTGAACACCAATTTAGAATTCTTGAGGTGGGCGGGCAGTAGTGTAAGGATGCTGGTGAATACATAGGTGCCAAGCCTGACTTCTCATTTGAGTTAAATGAGAAGAAATGATTTGGCTGTTTTACAAGAAATGCATGTAAATGACGTCTTTTTCATTCCTTCTCCCTTTTTCTTTTAGCATTTTTTGTTTTTTGTTTTTTGAGTAAAATCTTATGTACTTGATGTGTGGTAAGATGCTGCCGATGCCATGCAAACCCGGATCGGCATGCTGGCCCACAGCTCAGTGATGAATATATGCCGCTGGCGCCACCCATGAAATACCTTTTGTGATTCTCCCTCCTGGTCCCGTCCCCTTCACCGCCCCCAGGTCCACCCCCTGCACCTTGGCCAGGTGGCGCACAGCGGGAGAGGCAAGCGGGGCCGCCTTGCCACCGGGATCAACCACCCCACTGCCTGCTGCCTGAACCTGTGAGACGTACATAGTACAGCTTGGACACACTGCCTGACATCATAACCTGTACGTCCGCCTTCTACCTTATGGCCATTACATTCATGCCACCGACTTGAGTAGCGTAAGCAGCATGGAAATCACACCACCAGTCCCAACATGACACAGCCATGCATCATGTGTCTGAACGCTTGTGTACCGTATGGGTGTCACTTGACCATGCCATTAATTTGAAAAATAGCAGTTCCTCCCCGCTCACACCCAACCTCACCCACCTTGCGTTCCTCCTCCAAGGGCGGGGGCGGCACCACCTCCTCTGTCACGCCATGCCCCACCAGCTCAATGTCAACCAGCGCAGCGCCCACCTGCAGGTGTCACAGCAACCCTCATCACTACATAGGGTAAACTGTTTACCCTGTGCACGTGAGTCGCCCCACTGGCTAAGACCCGGCCTCAGGCAAAGTTCTAGCGGTGAAAGATGCCTTGGCTGCTGCCAGGCTTTCCAGGAATATGATGTTATGCCGACTCAGTGCTCCTGGACACATTGCCCATTGCCCAGACCCAGTTCCTGCTGCCATGTGTCATCCATACCCGCATTTGATGCACCAGTGTGTTGCTCCATCCCCACGGCCCTACCTGCACCACGTCTCCCTCCTGGTGGTGCCTGCGCATGATTGTTCCCTGGTACCTGCTGGTTATCTCAACAGCCGCCTTGTCGCTCTGCACCTCGCACAGCGGGTCAAACTCTGCCACCACATGGCCCTCCTGCAAGACAAGGTCCACCCATTGGCTGGTGGCACAACAACAAGGCCACAAACTCGTACAACCTTCCCTCAAGCTGCTCAGAGAATCCACTTGACAAAACATCCTTCAATTTCTAGCCTTTCTATTATAGTGCGACTGCATTGCCTATGGCCATACCCAGTCACCAGGGCTCCCAACACTCGCAAATGCATATGCTCATCTGTGCAATGCATGACAGAACATGAATGCCGGACTCTCAATCTTCTAGGGTAAGAAGGTGAAGATCCCTTATTCAGATTTCCTCTTTCAGTACTGTACAGGTTTATGGAGTAGGAAGACCTTCTTCCCCGACAGCGTGCAGATTTGGGTCCGGACTTTATATTAGACCACTGGTGTGCATGCAATCATTAATGACAATTGTCCAAACATTCACACCCGGAGTGCAACCATTCTGGTCAATTTGCATAACAAATTGAACATCCACTCATGGGCTCCTTGAACTGCCACACGTGGCCACCCATCCCGCCCGGCGGCGCCTCACCTCCACAAACCACCTGACCAGCTCACACTCCTTGATACCCTCCCCAGTCTGAGCCAGAGGAAACTGCACTATGCGCCCGCTTGGCCCGGCGGATGAGGAGGGCGCAGCTTCAGCAGCCACAACCTGCAGCAGGGCACACATGGCGCAAACCTTTGAGTCATGCAGCCAGTCAGCCAGGTTTAAATAATTGCAATTGCAACGGCGATCGGTTACATGTGGAAAATGCCATGTTGAATCCACAACATTGTGCACATATTTCTCCTTCCTTTCTGGCCTTCTTGTCATGCTGCTCCTATAGGCGCAGGCTGGCCAAGGCAGTTGCAAGCCTGCACCTGCGGCGGCACGCGCAGGCCCCAATCCATGTACAGATCTGCATGCCTGCTTTCACCCAAGTGTACCCACCTCATGCTCCCCCCCTTGCGGTGGCTGTGGCACTGCCTCGCTTGCCACCACCGGTCCCCCCCCCTCCACCACGGCCAGTGTGTCCAGCTGGATGTCAACAAGCGCCTCGCCCACCTGCCAGGGGGAGAACAGCAACAATGAGGGTGACATGAACATACTGGTATCCTGGTATCCAGAGTGTGTTGACCAGCACCACGATAATGCATTGTTGGCCTGTCGGAAACGCCTGCGCCACCCAGTAGGGATGACAACGTCCAGTTGCAGCGGAGCTATTCGATTACATATTTCAAGTCATTGCCCCAACCAAACGATGTGCAATAGCGTCTGTATGCCCTACCTGCACCAAGTCCCCCTCCCCATGGTGCCTGCATGTAATGGTCCCCTGGTATCTGCTGGTTATCTCCACAGCCGCCTTGTCGCTCTGCACCTCGCACAGCGGGTCAAACTCGCGCACATAGCTGCCCTCCTGCAACACAACTGGTGATTGGCATGCCGGGCCCTCCAGAACGGCATGCACTTATTGCAAGCAAGCCAAGCCTGAGCCTGGTCTGAGTGAGCTATTCGTTTTGGGTTTGGCCACAAAAGTAGACAAGAAGATTGCCAACAAAGAGGGTACCAAGGATGACGCTGGTCAGGCGTTAAAAAGCACGTATTCAGTGTTTTTCAACACAAGGCTCGCAGTAACAAAGGTTGTAGTACATCAAAGAGCACTGCAGCAAACTCAAGAGGTGGCAAGCTAACACAGGTACAGGGTGACTTCCAACAGTGTACCCAGAAAACCTGCAGAAGACTACGCCGAGAATGGTGGAAACAGAAACAGATAGTAAGATTGCAATCAGCGAAATACACCTCTGAGGCGTGTACAGGTTTGCAAAGTCACTCTACAACCACAACAGTGCCAGCGACAGTGTACCATCGCAGGGAAATATATAGCCCACGGCAGGGATGCGACGGGAAAGAAAATTCCAGCAGGTTTGGTACGTCCTCAATGCAGAGTCGCTCATTGGCGAGGGTCCCTTGTCCGTGTGTCCCTTGTCCGCCTCACATGTGTAGGCATGTGTGTGCCACATATGCATGCATTTAAACACCCACCTCCACAAACCACTTGACCAGCTCGCACTCCTTGATACCCTCTCCTGTTTGCGCCAAGGGGAACGTTACGACTCCTTCCTTTGCGTAGTTCTGGGCTGTGCCATACCTTCGACACCCTCGAACTACATTGAAATGCCGACATGCAATGTGCTCAGGGGCCAGCAAGAACCTGCTGGCAAAACCTTGACGCTGTCCGTTTGGAAAAGTTGCAGTATTTGAAGAAGTGGTGCATATTTGATCCGTTGAATTGAGTGCAGTGACCGATGCCAGTGCATCTGAAGCTGCTGCTGCGGTGGGAAACCGTATCAAATTAGGTCCCAACCGGCGAAACAAAGTGGATATCTGCATCTCAACCAGACGGCTTCATGCCTGGAGCTTCAAGGCTGCGATGTGTGTACGTTAACGTGTAGCACAACAAATACCTGAAATACCGGTTTAATGCAGGTTTATACGTCAGCTACAGTCTCATATTATGACTGTACACCTGGCAAAAGACCTGCTATTTCCGAGACCCACATGGTTCCAATTTATTGCGTTCTCGACATTTCAGTCCGATCGTGATGAGAATGCTGCAACAACCAGCGCGCTGGTTGCCTGTAGGACTCGTAAAACGTCCCTTTTATCGCACTTAGTGCGCTACGCCGCATGCATGCATGCAAACCGAGGGGGACTGCAAAGCACACACCCAAGAACGCCTTTTTTACAAACTCCTACTTAACTTATATAACAAATATACAAGCTGCTGGGTGTAGCCAGCGCGACAGTTGCCACTGCAACAGTGTAATGCACAAGAGTGTTCCTGGGCCAGTGTGCAACAGAGCAAAAATTGGGGAATGACAACAGGCTGACACAGCAGAAAGAAGAAAAGAAATAAAAGGAATGGCACGCCAACAGGGCATAAGCCAGGGACAACACACCCGATACATAGCACACCGAAATGTCAGTGGTGCATGCCGATGGTGGTCAAAACAACAATAGTGGGGCAGCATCAGGTTGTTGATGTTGCTTGGGCAGTCTTAGCCCTGCCACACCCACCCCGCTCCCTCACGATGCCCAGCCCGTTGCTGCATCTTGACAGCGTGTCATACACAGCCCGCACCGACCTATAGGTGAACTTGCGCGCAAAAAGCTTGCAGTGGCTGGCGTTGAGGAAGCCGGGGTGGTTGGGTGGCAGGAGTGGGGCCGCTGGGGAGTCGGGGTAGGGGTAGCTAGGGTTTGGGTAGGGTTTGGGCTGGGTTGCGTTGTCAGCGCACATATCCTGGAGATTGCGGGCGGTCACCCTAGTGAAGGGTTCAGTCTCCAGCCTGCAGCAAGGGGGTGGTTATGAGACGGAGTGGTTGCAGCGCGGGTATTGCAGGTGCTCACCGCAGGTTGGGTGGATGCAATGTCGCATCCTGTAACATACAGATACATTCAAAATTGATCACATGCCCCAACAGCAAGTGATGGCAGAAAGCACCCTGTATTTGGATCAACACACAAGCCAGTACATGACAGGGAGGGCATCACTGTGCGCACCATCTTGCCACATTCAGCGGGCAGCCAGTATCCACCTTGCGCAGCGTGTTGATACTGCAGGTGAGGGGAGTGATGGGGGTGAGGGTGGCCATTGGCAAGTACTGGCTGCTCCCAATTGGTGCCGGTTTGGGGGAAATGGAGGGCAAAAACTGAAACAGGCATGGTATGGCATAGACAGCTGCTGTGGAGAATTATCATCCATTACAACACTGCAGCAGCACTTGAGTGCCACATGCAGTCCATATCAGTGCAGGTGATTGTGCAGATAATGCATGACCATTGGCGCCAATGCAGGCAGGTTACTGAATCATCCCTCCGATTTCTGGCTGCAACCTCATTGTACGTACAGGTCTGGCCCAATCTGATGTGGTGTGAACTCCCGGGGATGTTTGCCTCCCCCTGCCCAGTCGGTGTAGGTCAGACCCCCCTCACATGAGAACTCCTCAGGGTGGGAGAGTATGGCGAGGGCGGTGGGGAAGTAATGCTCATCACTCACACACAGCTTGGACCTGCAGGGGGGCCACAGTGTAGCAATTCAGGTTGATGTTTGCCAGCCATCACACCAAGCAGTTATAGTCCGAATAAGAGCTCATATACAACACAGCCCCTAATGTACATATACCACATGGAAAATTGCATTCCAAAAAAACGCCACGCCCCTGTACCCACCCGTCCCTGCCCCAAAACCCTAACACCTCTCCCACAACCAATCTCTCTCCTCACCCAACACTGTTCAGCCCGCAGAACCGCTCAAACGCCGCGTCTATGCTTGTGTCGTTCACCATCAGCTCCGCATGGCCGCGCACCATGGCCCACCACTGGCTGCCCTTGCGCCAGGAGTGCAGGTGCACCCCGTAGGCAGCCATGCCGCTGTACCACCGGTGGTCCATGTTGTTCCACGACTGCGCGGAGGCGGAATGGGGGGCACGGTGAGGGACTGCACGGACCCTTGCTGTTGGTGCAGCACAGTGCATGAATGAGCACAGCAAGGTGATTGGCTGGGGCTGACAACCCTGAGGTGCTGCATGCGTGCTGTTACACGCTGCGCAAGGTTGCCATGCATGCCCTCTGGCACGAGGGTGCAGCAGCACACAAAACAGTGACAATGCTCCACACATCCCCCGCCAAGATGTGGAACCAAAAACTTCACACGGCATGGTCGGCCATTCCCCCCCCTCCCCCTCCCCCCGCCTCACCGATGTGTTGCAGACGTTGAGCCGCGTCCTGTTCTCCGCCATGAGCTGGCTGTACATGGCGGGTGCAGAGTACAGCGGCAGGTCGGAGTCCGACAGCAGCACAAAGCGCTGGTTCAGGGGGCTCACCAGTGCGGCGCGCAGCAGGGCCTTGGTGGCGGCGGTCAGGCTGTGGCTGCCCCACCGGGTCTGCAGTGGGAGGTATACTTGGGTATACGCAAGGGGACTATACTCGAGGATGTTGAAGACGCTTGTATGATGCTACCCGCACTTTGCAGCAGATTGTGATGGACATGGATGCATGACGTGGAACCGCTAGACACCAACACCGGTGGATGCATCCCACTGAGGGCATGCGTGGTTGCTGCGGGGCATTGGTGTTGTTGGATGTGGTTGTGGCTGGGTCGCCACAAGTGTAAACCACATCATAGGGATGCCCTAGAGTGCAGGGTATAGGATTCTGGCTCCTTGCACACAGCCGTCGCACATGCTAAAGCCCAAGATCAATGCTGGGTTTGTATCTCCCAGCAAGCCCCCTTCTCCTCACCTCGATGCGCGTGTGGATGATGGTCCCGTAGAAGGGTGAGCGCCGCATGAAGCCCACGTAGTGTGGCGGCACGTGCGTGTACATTGCAAACAGGTGCTGGCGGTGCAGCGGCCCAACCTCCTCGCCACCCCCCGAGCACATGTATGCCAGCAGCTGCGCCGCATCAGTGCTGGGCTCACAGCCGTGGGCGGTGAGGTAGGCCCGGGGAACAAGGCCTGCAGGGGCGGGGGATCTGAAAAAGGTGCTGGGTTTGGGCTGAGAGGCAATATTGCACTCCACAAGGTATCCAAAGCGAGTTTGGGGTGAATTACTGACTTTGTCAGGCATGCTCAAGTGGCTTAGAAAATGCAGGAATGCATGTACTGCTTTACTGACTGACAATCACAGGCCTGCCTATCCATGCCTGGTGTAGCAATGGGTTGGGAGTTTCCCGCAAACCCTAGGCAAGGGTTTCCCAAGGTTTTTTTGAACCACAGCGGGTGGGTGTGCAAGAATCCTGTACATTGCTCACCTGCCGCGCGTGCCAGCCACATTGCCCACACCGCCTCGTGCGGCATCCTCCCTCTTGACAGGAACAGCAGCGCCACCTTGGGGAAGGAAAGGGCGGTGCTGCAGGCGTCAAAGGACTGCTGGCGGGGGAACCAAACTCAATACAATAGCATAAACTCAATATAATATATGGTCAGGTTTGTGAGCAACAGGGCAATAGCTGCGGCTTAGCATGCGGCTGGCGTGCAGGGTTGGACGGGCGTGGGACTGTATGCATGCATGGGAACAGGGCAGTGCCAGATCTGGTGGATGCAACTGGCTGGGTGGTATTATCAACAATAAATCTGCAGTATCAGTAGAGAAGGCCATAGCGCCACGTCTGGTCGCCAAAATACACAGCCCACCCCACAAGCTAGCCAGTGCCCCCCATTCACCTCCTCGGCAGCGTCAGGGTCCATTGGTCCACGGCCCACGCGGCGCACACCGGGCAACAACCCGCCGGTAATCGAAGGCCGCCGCTCTTGCCTTGGCGTCTCAAGTACTTGCGACAGGAAGTCTCCCGCCTGACCCGAGTGCTGCCGCTTTGCCCCCCGCTGGGCCAGCCGTGCTTTATGTGCAGCTGCCCTCGCACGCCTGTGCTGACGCTGCTCCTGCTTGCTAGCATGCTCCCTCACGGTCACAGTCCTGGAGGCGGATGGTTGCAGTGCTTGCAAGGCCAGGAGGCCGGCGAGGAGCAGCGCATGCCAGCCGCAAGGACGGGTCATGGCCGCGGTGTGTCATGGCTATGTGTCATATGCATGCATGCAAGCGGCCGAGCAATACTTGAAGCTTCTGCGAGCGGGGCGTCGCTGTCTTGATTGTGTAAGAATAAAATGACCGCTGGTAATCAAGCTCGTAAGCCGTGGCAGACTGTCAAAGACATGGGCGAGTTTTTGGCGAGAGAGTTGTACTCTGGTGCCAGCTACCACTTGGCGCACGCAGACGACTCCCCGAGTTCGTGCAACTTTGTTGCAAGGCTGCACGTTTCTGAGCAATGCTTCTTCGTACTAAACTGCTTTATGCAGTCTGAGTTGCGCTCAGTACTTGCTCGCGTCGCCTGGCCTTGTACCTCGTGCCGCCTATGGGGCGTCGCTTAGGCGTCGCATATACAGTTCCCACGACAGCTTGTGGGCTAGTGGGCTCTGTGCGCAACTTTCCAGGCATATCTCCTAGCCAAAACCCATTTCAGTTGCATACTTACAGACGTGGTGGTAAACCACGGCCGCTTCAGGCATGACTCATGCTCAATGCATGCATATGCCAGACTGTCACAGAGCCGTGCATGCAGCACCACCCCCGTACCCCCAGCTGTACACACGGCACGTACCCGCCGGCGATTTATAGGCGGAGGCGACCATGGGGTCCACTGCTGAGCAGGGCACCGTGACGGGTGTCCGGCAGGAACGGTTCCTCAACCTCAACGTAAGTACCGCGCACCCACCGTGTCCCTGCGCACTAGCTTGCATACAGGCTGCCACTGGGACAGGTTGCTTACTGGCAGAGCGCCTGGCATCGCCCCTCGTTGCTACTGGCACTTTTTCTTTGCAACTTTTATGTGCACCCATCTTCTCCCATAGTTGAAACTTTCCCAAATAGGCCACGACGTCCAGTACCGAGCCACAAGGAAAGGCCCTGTGTCCTGTCTATAAACGTCATGCTTTCCCTGCTGTTTTGCAATTCCATGCCACCTGCCACGTGCGGTCACCATGCAATCACACCACAGCCCCTCCTTTGAGTGCCGCTGTTGCCTTAGCCTTGCCTCCTGACGTGCGCACCTCCCCTTACAGATGGACGCGCTGTTCCGCGACACCAGCCTGCACGACAGTGGGGACATCGGCACGGCGGCGCCCAGGGGGGGGTTGGAGGGGATGGAACAGCGGCGGCGGCAGCAGGCGCTGTCTGAGTGCTGCGGCACCTGCCTGGCAACCACGCAGTTCACGGCAAGCTGTGCTGCCAGCCTGGTGAACGCAATGGTGAGGGCTGTAGAGGGGGATGTGGTCGGGGCCAGGTCACAGGGAATGCAGTGGTGACCAAGTGGGTGGGTGGGTGGGACGTGGAGAGGGTGCAGGGGGCAGGCCCTGGAGCAAGGGATGTCCACAGGGGTGGCATTGGGGGGGAGATGGATAGTTTGCCTATCGGCAGATTGGGCCAAGACTAGTATTGCCAATGATCCCCTGCCAGGCCATTGCCATGCTTGGTAGGAGGCCACGGTGTGCCTCGTCGTAGCATACCAGTAGGGTCCATTTGAAACCCTTGCAAGGCGGCTGGCCGTTGCAGAGCGCGCGTCACCGATGGGTGTCAGGCAGGAGTGTTTGCCAGGGGTCCGGCATCCCGCTCCAGGCACACACTCGAGGCATGTTGGCATGGGCCCAGGCGCACAGGCAGCACATCGCATGACATGGGCATGGGCCCAGGCGCACTCACAGCCAGCACATCGCATGTCACCTGTTGTTGTGCCTGTACCGCAGGCCCCCTGGGCGCTTGCCACCAGCGAGGCCGTCACCATCATCACCTATTACCTGGTGGTCATACCAGGTGGGGAAAAAGAGGGAAGGAAAGGGGTGGGTCGTGGCTGGGGGTGTATGAAATGGCATCAAGTTATGAAGAAGCATGGGGTTTGGATGCCGTACTGTGTGGTAGAATACAGCATGTTTGTGTGCTCCTGATCGCATTTCCCCGCCCGCCATGCAGCGCTGTTTGCAGTGCCTCTCCATGCTCATGGCCCCTCCCCTCCTGCAGACTCCCTGTTTGTACACACGCCCCTGGCCCAGTACCGCTACCGCTGGCCCCAGTCCATGGAAGACGTGGTGCTGCTCACCATCATGCGATTTGTGGCTGTATTTTTGGCGTATTTCTTCGGCCGCGGCAAGCACTACCAGCGGTGCGTGACCCACATGCCTGACAGCTGGTAGCCCATGGCTGCCTTGTGCATTTCGCAGGTGTAATGGCAGGACAAATAGCGGGCAGGAGGGCTATTGCCATTCATTTTTAGTCGGCTCCCCTTCTTTGACCACAAACGCTGCTCAAGGACAGGCTACTGTTTTTACTGGTTATCTAAATTGCCACACGCCCTTGCGCCACTGCTGACCCCTGGCGGGGGGGGGGGGGGGGGGGGGGGGGGGGGGGGGGGGGGGGGGCGGGGGGGGGGGGGGGGGGGGGGGGGGGGGGGGGG